>DWJS01000666.1:0-10556 GCA_018248975.1 Codatractus imalena | reverse complement strand
AAATGCATTTTAAAAGATACAACGCCTATTTGTTACTGTATTCGGAGGGTAATGTGTTGTAATATTATGGTAAACTAATGTTTTATCGGGGATTATACTTTTGATTTTTATATAGGTTACATATTAATATCAATGTGTAATATATAATTTTTATCAGTTCGTATTATGGCAATTGTTAACTGTTCGCGAATTTAGGTACGAATTATAAAGTAACGCTAGCAGATCACAAAAACATCTTAACTAAATTATGTCCAGTTGGCAAAGACGAATGGCGGTTGGATCGCTCTTCTTAGGAGCTCTAGGTCGATCGTTACATATACGATCTACTGATGCTTCTTGCGTCTAGTCTTGGTTTTATCGGCATTTCTCAGTACCTCGGCGTAGGACAATTCGAGCTTCCTCAATTTGTGAATCTCTTGTGATGCAGTGCTTTGTTTGATGTCCCATGAATCGGTCTCGGGGTTCCAGCCTTGGTAAATCTTGCCGGTTCTGCCGCTCACGCTGGGGGTTGGGGAATTCAAGTTTCTGTTGTAAAACTGTAGCGTAGATCCGTTCCATTCACCCTCGCAGGACCTCACAAGAGGACTTGCCTCGATAGGTCTGTAATCTCGTCGCCCTTTCTTGTTACCGGATTTCTGGTATGTGATCTTTGGGGGCGAAGGGAACACTGGCGAGTCCGCTCCCTGGCGATCTTGGCTGTGCTTACGGTTGCGATGTCTGGACTTCTTCCTAGTGGCCGCAATATATTCCAGAGGTTGACGGACCAGGGGAGTCAGAACTCGTTCTTTTTCTCTATCTTTCTCGTTATCTTTTTCCTTTTCCGGCTCCTTATCTTTGTCATTTTCTTTTTCTTTAGGCTTTTCTGTAGCACTTGCTGTCACTGGCTTATTTTCTTTGTTTGTTTCAACTTCCTGTTTTTTGGGAGATTCAGGAGCGGGTTGTTCTTTTTCTTTTAGTGTTGGTGTCTCTGGGGCGGTAATATCAGACACGGGAATGGATTGTTCAGACATAACAGAAGACAGAACGCTCTGAGTATCGTCGGTGAAATTGCCAGGAGGTTCTTCGTTTGCCGGTGTTACTGGGGGAACCTTTCCAATTGTGGTATCATCGAGTAGAGGCAACTGCTCACCATCATCTTTGTTTTCTGCGGCCTTCTTCAAAATTGTAAAGATCTCCTTGAACAGTTCCCGATATTCAGGTCTGTTTCGGAAACGACTGTCCATAGGACTAACATCGTCATAAATGCTAAAACGGTAGTCTTCTCCGTCGGCGATTGTGCAAAGGAATGATCCGGGTCTTTCGCGTTCAGTTTGTGTGGCTTTGTTGCTTGTTTCATCTGAAAAACCAGAGCTGGAGGTCTCAGCCTCTGAAAAATCTGGTGTTTGAATGATCTTTTTACGAGACGTGGGTTCCACTTTCTTCTGCTGCACGCCTTCTTTGTGGGCCTCCTCTCCATGGCCGCTTTCTTCATCAGTATCCTTGACACTGAATTGGCTGTAGTCCCCAGACGTTTGCAGTTCGTCTTGTAGCGAAATAGGTCCGGATTGTGTTTGTGCGCCAGGCAATATGTTTGGTTTATTCTTCCTTATGTTCTTGACTTGCGACAATTGAACTTCAAGAAGAGCCTCGTACTTCTGAACGAGTTCCCTGTACGGGTTTTCGTGGCCATCTTCTTTGTTTGCCCATACACCTTGGAGTAATTTTTCCTTGGCATTCTGTAATGACATCACAGCATTCAATGCATATTATATAAAAAAATATAAATAAAAGATGCCCTAACTAACAGACAAGACAAGCCTATTTCTTTATAAATAGAAGGTATTAAAATAATAATGATTGATTTGTTATCGTATTACTCGAAATAAGATGACTTAATAATGAAGTGTTTTGTTATAATCGTGGAATGATATAATATACCAAAGTTGAGCTAATGAATATTACAAATTCAGTAATGAGTAAATATTTTTTCTCAGTGAGTTACGTGAGAAATTAAGAATACCATACCTACTGCTTAAAGAACCTGATGTATTTTGAAAGGATATAAACACAATTAGTCTTAAATACACCCATTACTCCAGAAATATACTGTTAGGTATAATACATATTTATATAAGCAATCTAACGAACACAAAACAAATATAGGACATTATTAACAATTTTACGATTAGTACGACGTGAACTATTAGTACATTTTAGAGGTTGAATTGTTTGGAATCCATTAAATGCCAGGTATTAACGACATATCGTCCAGATTTCACGGGCTAAATGGATGACCGTCACCAATGATTTAGATTAGCGTGCACTCCGCGCTTAATCTAATAACGTGACAGTAATGGACGTACCTTCGACTACATGCGATATATCCAAAGAAAACTACTGCAAATGCGCTTCATAATGCATATGCAAAGCGTGATCAACAACATCAGGGGTAGTTGGAAAAGCTTTGCCGCCTAGAAACGATTGAAACAGTCGCATGAGATTTAAGGGAAGAAGGAAACCAAAGCATAGGTTTATAATTTACCTATAGTAGGATACGTATGCGAAAAAACTGGTTGCAAGTAAACATCTCAATATTGCGAACTTTTTATATTCCGTGCATTTTCTTTATACTCGTGCATGTATTTATGAATTTCAATTAAATATAGAAGGTATAATATATGTAAAATATTAGTAAGATATAGTTAGTATTACTTTTGCAAACTGATGAGTAATTGTGAATTAATATTGTTATTTATAACATTGCAGAAACAAGAAGTATTAGAATTTCAATAGATAACTACTGTTAGTGAACACAAGTTTTTATGGAAAATTTAAGCGGAATGGAATTTTTACTATGTGGTTCTGAAGTGTGAATTCATGCATATAAGAGAAATATTGCTTACGTCGAATTTGACAAGCTTGCTGGTGACATGATCTTCTTTGGGACTTTGTTGGCCAGATGGGGTGAGGATCAGAGAACTCATGGCGCTTCGGTCGTCGTCATCCCCGTCAAGAATTGAAGACATGTCATCACGTTCCATCCCTCGCAAGCATCTGATGCAAAGCTGCCCTTGTCTAGAAGTAAATATAAAACATTAGGAAATTACTAAAATACATATGGCTATCGAAGGGAAAACTAAAAGAAAAGATAACATTTGATTGCCTGCAACCCTTATGCCAGTTTAGCCACGAGTCTCTTCCCACAACTGGAGAAGACCTGGAGCATACTCCACCACGCTGCTCCAAAGCGCATTGGTGAATTGGTGAATGGGCGAATGGGCGAACTCGTGTCGGATGTTTTCAAACCGTCCATAAGGCCTCCGGCGTGATCGACTTTATCGACTGCTATCATGTGATAACAACCGGGACCGACAGATTAACGTGCCCTCCGAAGCACGCAAGCGCGCATGAAATTTTGCGACTAGCGGTCACCCATCCAACTCCCGACCGCGCCCATTATTGCTTAACTTAGTAGATCAGTTGAGATCTACACAAGCCATGCGGCTACGCACTTCAAACATTTGATTGTAGTTAATAATGGTATATAATTTGAATACGGGTTCAAATGTTGGATCTTCTTCAATGTTATTAAATTGTCTTTTAAATATCCGTACCTGACTTCCTCAAGAATGGAGAATTCTTCATGCATGGATTTGGGCTCATCATCTCTTTGATGCCAGTTCCTCAGCTGTTCCTGCAGCCTGTTGTTCTCTTGTACCATTGAAGCCAGCTGTTCTTCAAGCTCCGTAACCCTTCTTTGTTCTTGAGCAAATGCAACTTTATTCTCCCTTAGTTCATCACTCAGCCTGAGCAAATCCTCATCCTCTTTAGTCAGTTCTGGGAGAGGCGCTATCGACTTCAGTGTTGTACTGTTTGTATCTTTCTTGCAGTTAGGAGTTTGTGGTTCGGCAGCTTTTTGTTCTTTGGGTTTATCGTTGTTCTCCGTTTTTCTTTCCGCTCTTCGCCTAACAATCTCGATCTGTGCGTTCAGGTCGTCCACAATCTTTTGAAGTTCCTCGCATTTTGCTTCCAGTGTCTCGATGTTTGAGCACAGGCTAAAATTTAAACAAAGTTATCATTAAACAATGCATATTGAATTAGATTAGGCATTTCGAGAATATACTCTAAACAGTAATATGTGATTAATGTTACATGAAAGTAGGAAGTGAAACAAGATAACATTTTAGGGGAACATTAGACGGTCGGTGTTATGCAATTGAATGTCACGATCACAATGTCATAGTATACTTACGATTTAATGTGTTTCTTGTCTGCGGCATGGTCGACTGCTAGTCGGTGATTCGCTCGCTCCAGATCTTGGATGCTCACCTCGAGCTGCTCATATATTCTCAGTCTTGAGTCGTTCACTTCGCGCAAAGCAACGGTTTGTTTTGTTAGATACTGGAAATAAGAGATCAGCAAATGACTTAAAAGTTTTGTAAGCCGTAGATCGTACGTATCGAGGCTTAGATCGTACGATCGTACGTAGGGTATAATGTTAATATAAATTAGAAGAGTTGCGAAGATTGAGTTATTCTCATTAAACAGGCACCCATTTTGCGAGTAGGATAAGCTTAATAGATTTAAATTATAATTTTAATATTTCTTTTTTTATTGAAGTACGTAAATAATATGTACCTGTACAATAGATACATGTTATTTGTTAAGTGTTTATTAAGTTTAAAGGCAAATATAATTTATAATTCGGCTTACTTCTATTTCTTGCGCTTGATCTTCGATGACATTTTGGTGTTGACGTAGAGCGGTCTCCAACTCCTTATTCCTCTCTAAGAGTGTTTTCCCGAGTTCCGCCGCGAGCTGCAAATCTGAAACAATAAAGTGGCCATAAGTTAACTTATATGTTGCATATACATAGAAAGTATAGTTCAACGTAAATTATGTAAATAAGGTGAGAGTGACTTGAACGTAGCTCGAACGCAACAGGGTATTGATTCGACTGCAATTTATCCTATCAGATTACCATTCGGTTACTGACACCACTCGATTGCGTCTCAGAGATGAAGCACGGATAATTGGCCACCGGCTACGCTGGCGCAATACCGCGTACACTCAACGTCCCACTACCCACATTGCTGTTCGATAATTATCAACGGCACATTGCTGCCTTGTTACTATTACCGTGTTGTCAGTCATAACTCAACGCGAAACGCGTATCGCTACACTAAGTACGTGAAAGGAGAACGTTGTATGCTATTGCCAACCTTGTCGAACGTGAATAAAACGTTAAAAATGCTCAAGATTAGTTCAAAATGTAGGTCAAAGCAGTCACGCAAAATAATGATGCTAGCGGACTTGTTGAAGCGTAATTGACATTTTTTCTGGAGAGTGAAATGATTCGATGAATTATTGGTGAATACTTTGTTGGTCGATCAGTAAAATACTGGAACTAGCACGTTCTTTTTATGTCCTATTGGTATACTGGATTGATGTTCACCTGGTGATATGTGAGCTCTTCAGCCAATGGTTATTTGTAAATAAATTGTATTGTAATATTCACGAAAAATTGGTGAACCTTACACTAAGAGCTAAAGTCTCAAGCACATTGCGGCGAAGATTTAGTTACGATTCATATGAGTGACCGTACTACGCACTTTAGACCAAAATTTATAAGACCTTTCTAAAGTATTAAATATTTTAATATTCTAATATAATGTCGCTGCTGTACTCCATGTTCCAGGTAGTATTGTAGTAGAAGTGCGAATAGTGTTATCATACCTCAAAATTAGTGACATAAATTTAAAATAATCATTAAATTCGTCTCACCCATTAAAAATTCTAAGGTAACACATATAAAAAACCAGTTGAATTGAGAACCGCCTGTTTTTTGAGTCGGTTAACAATGAATTATTAAACTTCCGGGTTGGTTTATTGAAAGTTGTAATTATGGCTTTATTGTGAATTCAAATGAAGATAAGATTTGAATTCAGCGGATTATGCATGTAAAATACGTAGTTACTTGGAACTTTATAACTGTATCAAACAGCATCATAATTTTTGCTCGTTATCAATTACATAGAAACATTTGAATTATGCGGCACGTAGGTAAGACAGAACACGGTATCGTCTTTTAATATCAGCATACGAGTTTTCTCTTACATACTTTATATACCTATGCATTCATAAGTGATTGTTGAAACAGTAGTAATTTTAGCGATGTGGCGATTATAGAGAACTCTCAGGTATAAATGATTCTTATTTCTCTGGAATTATTCTTAGCAATTTATTGGACTACTTTTTCATCTCATGTCGTACCTACTTATTAAACCAAATAAATAACTACGCATATTACGAACAAAGCTTTATTATAATTATGATGCTTATAATTAGAGGTCTAGGAGGAAAGGAGGAGAGAATCTGAGTAAAGGTTCCGCTTCGACCGGTTTCGGTTACTGTCAGAAATTGACCGAACTTTTAGTGGTATCGTAACTTAGTGTTCATACATTGTCGCGTACTGTTCGGCTAATTTTGGGTGAGGTGTGGGCTCATGGTCGCCAGCGAAGTTCGCCGACCGACGAGATCGCGTTAAGGTTATAAGGATTTCACGTCGCTAAATAAGGTGGTTTATGTGTAAAAATAAACTAGATTTTGGTCTATAAGATATTTATTTTTAAACTAAGACGGTAAACATAACGTCTCGCCGTTTACAGTCACGGCTGAAAACCCAATTTCGGTCGAACACAATTCCGGATAAACAATAATACTAACCAATAATATAAACATGTTATAGTGGTATGGGAAATAATAGTCTGATTTCTATTGATAGTAAATTATTGTAAAGAAAAGAGGTTTGTGTTATGCTTACTTTCTCGGACAGTGATCTGTTAGAAGTTGACTGATGGCTTTAATAAGCAATATATCTACCGGCAATACATTTTTTTACTTGAAGAGAAATCAGGACACTCCTACTTAAGAGTATCCAAAACTAGTTTGAGTGTAATGTAAAGTGGCGTCATATCTATGGTCAAGGTTCAAACAGAGATTATTGAATGCCACTAATATCTGAGGTCAGTGAAAACACGTACAAATCAATTAGCTTTAAATGAGTTTATTATTTATAAAAAGTATATTTGATAATGATAAATGATAAATAAATAGTATGAATAATGAGATTGTTTGTTTCAACGCGCTAAACTTGATATTATTAAAAACTGAACTATTAATAAAAGGACTGATCCAAATAGCTGTCCCGTAGAAGTGTAACAAAGACACTAAAAGCGATACCTCACTGAATTGCCAAACACATTTGGTGGCCGAGGTAAGCTCCAGTTCTAAGATTTTTTTACAGTTCATATAAAATTGTCTAACTCACATTTATTCTACGATAGCGAGTATGAAGAATAACGATTGGCTATTTAGCATTCAGTCGGTACACTTATGCCGGTTGAATTACTAAGTTTTCGAGCTAGTTTCCTGGAGATGCATATTGCATTTGCCATCTTGGATCGCATATAAATTGTATCTGAAAATAAGAAACAATTAATAAAGAAAATTCTACTTCTTTAATGAAAGTATTTTATCAACATGTCCATATTACGTCATTCCTACGTCCTGGTTGATAAAACTTTTGTATTTTTAATTAGTCAATAGCATAGAAACTCGCAGCAAAGGTCGTTAGCCTGTTGTTTAAAATATCTCCGTTTAACTGTAATGTCCTCAATAATGTGCCCCATGTACCTATGCAATTGTAAATACAATGGTTGAACTTTGATCCTATTTAGAAATAGTTATTGTCTGGTGCTTGCTTTGAAAGACAGGTAACCTGATTGTTAAAGTTGTATACTTTGTTATATGCAAGTATCGTCATTTTATCCTAGATAATAATCAATTAAAATAGAAATTAATAAACATGTTACGTTTATAACAAGTAACGTGTTCCGTATATAACATGTAAAAATCAGCGCACGATTCCATTGCTATATATTGTTAGTATGAAAACTAAAAAACGCTTGGTTTCATCACAGTAAAATTGAGTTTTAAGCCAAAATTTTGTAAGTTACGCACTGATTTACTTACCGACTTTAATTTTGATTTTCAACGAAAGTACTTACACCTACCTAATTATGTATTCTATATAGTATTTATTATTCGTTTTACAATATTTTAATCTACTCCAATGATGTTAAAATACTATACGGGTTATACGTACACAAATATCTACACATGTATTTCTTCTTTAACTATTGTATAACCTTGTTGAGGTTATCAAGATATATAGTTAAAAAACCCATAGTAGGCACTTAATAGAAACAGAACGAAACCGGATTCTTTATCACTTCGTAAGTCATATTAACATACGATGAATCATAGACATATGATAATTATCTGATTTAAATTTATAACTATAATATCAACACTACTATAAAAATGTCACGTAAGATGACTATTTGATTTATTTACGTACATCAATTGGTATAATGATATTGTTACACATAATTATCACGCCAAACACATCAAAGACTCCCAAGCACCACCTACATATTAGGTGTTAGAAGTAACTGTAGTTTTCTGAACAGTTTTCAGTCCAAAACGTCTTTGAGCATAAAACACTTGGATTGTCTCGTTATAATATATTATTCACTACAGTTTCCTACTTAAGTTGGGAAGTTTCATGCTGTATCTTTGTAATCCAAAGTCTTTTGCCAATAAAATTTTAATGGGAACTTTGGACGTAAAGGGGATTCATCAAAATAATTGTCCAAATTGGTTTACCAATGGCGGATATACGATAATAAACATAAAACACACAACCGAATGAAGAACCTCCGTTTCTGAACGCGGTTAAAAATAGTTGGATTAAGTTTGTTTTAACTGATGGCGCAAAAGGCTTAGAAAATAAACGAGGCGTCAGGTAATTAGGGCGGAGATAAATTAGGTATGTACATATTTGTGTTAATGTGGGCATAATGATTAAACTCTAAGCCGTTTTAGCCGTAGATAAGATTACAATTTAAAAATGGAAACCAAATATAACCTTGTGATACCCAGTAATGTCCATACTTGTAAATTGCTTTTTACAATTACACAGTTGTCTAATTTATTGACGAACGTTATCTCAAATTTCGAAATTAACCTTGTACCTACTTCATTAGTGCGGAGAAACGTTCAACGTTGAGTTGTGATAAAGCATACATAATCGCTGCAGATAAAATAGATAGCTTAACAAATTGGTATACGCTTCGAAAGTTATAGTTCTACTACCTCCTACTTCCAATACTTGTAACAAGTGTCCGTTGTTGGTAAATATAGATAAACACAAAGATACACTAATATTTACTCGACCCGCAGAACGGTTACCATACCGGTCTGACTCGCAAAAGAGTTTAAACCCTGGCCAGCCAGACATCTGAATAATGGATTAAGATTTCTGTTTTGGTTCTGGGTGTATGTGTGGTTCTTTGTATGTGTCCATGGCGTCCATGACACAGGGAATCCGAGTGTGTAGAAACTTGGTTCACGTTAGTCGTTATCATCAATCTATTGCAGTCCTACTGGTGTGTACGGTAACCTAATAAAATAAGAATGGTTCAGGCCAGTGTACCATGTTGGCAAAATGCGGATTGGTACATTGGTAGACTCAGGACAACGTGAAGAAATTTTATTACAAAATTCTCAGGCATGTTCTTTATGATATTAAGTAAGATTTTAATGCTTTAGCCGGACCTGCTTAGTGCCTATTACTGATTGCAATGGATGAATAACTTCGTTGCTACTAATCTCCTGGATTTAATCTCTTATTCTCCTTCAGCGATCCCAAAGAACAATAGTGAGTCTATTGAAAATTTGTATATTTCAATTGTCTAAATAAAGATTTGGTTGCTGATATTGAAACATTAAGAATTTATTAAATCTCGAAAAACGAAGTATGTTAAAAAATATGTTATTTACCACTTTGTTATAAATATTAAATCGTACCGCGGTCGTCTTATTAAGAGTCATTTTATAGAGGAAAGTAATTTTAATAGTGTGAGTTACATGACTATAACAGCTTTATAAGCAATTTCCAGGCCTTTTAAATGTGACTTCCTCGATTATGATGGAAGCTGATGTTACGCTCGCTTGTAATCTGTTACTGACACCCAACATAATTATGGATAGGAAGATGTCAGATACTGTGTTAACTGTACATACTTATAAACATTAGATAAACAGGAAAAATTTAAGTACCTATACAAATAATAGCCTCGGTATAAATTGATTAATTCAGTCTTTCATGTGTGAAATACACACAATGTCCAATAACAGCCGTCTTAAGCATTTGAGAGACTTATAATTCTGAATACTAGTTGGAATTGATTACAGACGTTCATGGGCGGCAATGTCCACTTACAATCAGGACTGCATGCTCGTTCGCTACTTCGATTAAAAAAAGAATTTCAATATTAGGAATATGTATTATCGTCATCAACCATTTTACATCTGATCTGCAGCTGAGCAGTGGGATCACTGCTGGGCACAGATCTCCTCTCAGAGTGAGAAGGATTTAGGCTATAGTCCACGACGCTGGCCAAGTGCGGATTGGTAGATTTCACACACCTTTGATAACTTTTTTTAAGACC
>DWJS01000665.1:0-10563 GCA_018248975.1 Codatractus imalena | reverse complement strand
GAGGAATTTAAATGGGACCTTCTCCAACAAAAAAATAATTACCAAAATGGGTTGGTAAATGACGGAGTTATGTTACCAAACATTAATAAAATAAATAACTCAATGTCAATAAAATACGCATTATTATGGATAACTACAAAACTACTCGTCAGATCTTGATTAATTTAAAAGGGGACCAGACGGATAGCACCAGCTTTTAACGAAAAAAACATTTAAATCGATTCACCCAAAAAATTTAAATAGTTCTGAGTTCTGTGTTACACACATACAAAAAAAACATAGGTAAAATTGAAAAACAGTATTGTAACATTTAAAATTTTGGAAGACTAAAAGGATTTTTATTTAATTACTTGGATAAACTTGATAGGACAATATTTTTTTTACTTCATAAATAATCAGAGAAAGAGTATGACAATGAAGAGTAACTCTATATTATAAAAGCATACAATAGCACCGTGAGAGCCTAACTTAATGATAGTTCAAGCTCTACATTATGTCAAATACCAATCACACGTCTATAGAATACTGCAAAATTAATGAGGCTTTTTATTTTTTAAAAGGTTATTGACATTTAAATTTAGCTCTGTGGTTAGTTATGGGAGGAGTATGAATTTTGTTACGGTACTTTATCGAACACACATAGACGTCATGTAATGTGTATCTATAGTTCTAGTAAAAATAATAGTTGATGTATCTCGTTCCCACAAAGCCAAGAACCTATTTATCACACGTGAAGCTTTATCCTGTATGTAATTATTTATTTATTCAATAAGCCTCTTTAATCCGTCACAGTTTGGGACCCAGATTTAAATTTTGCATTTTATTTTGTCATCAATATGGTTCTGAGAAATCAGAATCCTTTATATGCAACACAACATACAATATATACAAAACACCGGTATTATAGACGTGGAAAATTTTAAGCAAATTTTGGTTCCGTTAAATATAAAAATTGAGAAATAAATGGTTTTGAAGTCAAACGAGAAATTAATAAAAGATGTACCTGTCTAACCTTCTCGTCATTTAAAAATAATACAAGTATATGGATACATCGCTTGATGTATTGTATATAAATATATCGCACATGAGTAAAAATAATGGACACCATATTATTATTAATGGATAAAATAATTTATAAGTGAATTAGGGTATTCGAAAACATAAAACGATATTAAGTACCTTTTAGCCCAATCGTATTAAGGGATCAGTTATTAAATTTTTTATGTGTTTGGGTCCTGCATCGGTACCCAAAAACAGTGCATTAACGTAATTAGATACTCATTTTAATAAGTAACTTCATTTTTATCGACACGTTTATATTATGGTACCTGCGCGACCAAGCTTCACTCTGCATATTCTTATCACTGCACTTATAATGCAATAATCGAATGTTGTGACAGCTGATATTATTAAAATATTAGTCCCTAAATATTTTACAAAGTGGCATTAGTTGTCATAATAAATCGAAATAAATCTAATTACTATTTACGGTTTTTTAAGTTTTAGTGTGCTATTTTGGAATAGATACACTATATCTTTTTAACCGCGCCCTTTTAGAGAAACTTACTTATTACAATCTTTACTTATGTTAAGAATTGGAGTACCCATATCAAGAAAACAAAGCGTTGTACAACAAAACCCCAAAAACGCATAAACCGGTATTGGGTCTACTATTGAACAGCGCTTCACAGTTAAAACATTTTCCTGAAGTACCTCGAACGTTCTAGACATAATATTCGACCGATGGCGAATCTACTAGCGCCACCTCGTGGGGAATAATGTAAACTAAAATAACAAGACTGGGTTTCGCGAAAGATTTAGAACCTTCGCAGAGGTATATAAGGCACACACCGGGCCGCGACCGGGCAGTTTAGATTCGGAAGTAAAATCGAAGCGATCTCTACCAAGCGACAAAGGATAAATATTTCGGCGAATACAGCGAGGAATTTGGACTATTGTGATTGCGCTTAGTGATTTGGATTCTGTTAAGTGAATATTTGTGAAAGCGGAAAATAAACGACTTCTACGTTACAAACGGCATTTTATTACGGAGGTACCACCGCCACCCTCATAATCCTCCGTGAAGCAATTTTTGTGTTTCGGTTTGGAGAGGCGTGGTTGCCGAGTATACTTCAACACGAGGCGAACATCTTAGTCCTCAGGGGTAGCAACGCATCTGTGATCAAACTTAGGTATGATTACTAATGTTCATGGGCGGCAGTGGCCACTTACCATCAGGTGGACTGCATGCTCGATTGCTACCTTGAAACGATAAAAAAAAATGTAATGGCTGTTGGCCATAGTGGCCTTGACAACTTCACGGAGGGATGGTTTTGTTCTCCGTCCCCACACTGGATCAGCATGGTGGAAGTATGCTGCTTGATTCACGCCCGTATCTTACAGTAGGACTTCAAGGTCGCAGCGGGTACTTAATATATTGCCGATTGATCGAGCAAGTTTCTGCATTTTAAATGATCATAAATGACTGATTTATTGTAACAAAATTTATGTTTTAATTAATTTCAAACATGTTATGACGGAATATACTTACTAGTCAGATTATTTTATGTAATATTTATGTATTCTTCCTCTATTTCTGTATGATAAGATTTGAAAACGGTGTGAATGTTTGGAAATGTATGAAAGCATTGTCGCAAAAGTCCTCATCATATGTATGATAAAGTTATTTCAGATTTGATTCAGAGAACTTCACTTTTCGGGGCACACCGGCTTTCCGACTCACAGTTGGCTAATTTTATTTAAATTATACAATAGAAGCAAACAATAATCGATTTTTGCATTTGTCTTTATCTATCAGACGACCCTTAAAGTGCAATTGACTACATACCGTTAGTAGTTTTATTGCATGCTCTAGTATTTTTGAACGATTGAAAAAATAAGAACTAAGTGTGTATGTATTGAAACTCATAAATATTACTTTTAGTAACAACATTATGTTTTATTTTCAAAAACAAATTATATATGCTTCCTATTTATTGCATATATTATTATCCTTAGGCCTAATGTTTTATTTGTGTACTGCTTTAAATATTGTTCCTTAAACAATTTTAAGATAAACGGTTCGTTTTACGTTAATAATATTTATTTGACGCCAGAGTGTTGCATTAAATTTGTATTCGGTTCAATGTACACAAGACACGGTTACTATAAATATGATTTATGACAGCAGTAGAAGACCGTCTCAAGTACATTCCTCACAGAATTCATTCGTGACCCTAACTCCATATAAAGGCATATATACGTGTAACTGGTGTTTTGGAACGGATATCTTTTTGTTTTTTGCACATAATAATAATCTCTTAAAATATTTGTCTGTCTTCCACTTAAATTTTAGTTTTTTGTAGTCGCGCCATTTTTATCTAGTTGATACTTAGTTGATAGTGTTAATACTTATTGATATCAAACTTAAATTGTACTATATTATGTACCAATTGTAGTAAATAATGCCACGATGCATACTGTGTGTTTACTAATATTTCGAATAAAAACATATGTTCTATGATCGTTTTTTATTTTTTAGAGTTCCACACCTGAAGGGTAGTAACGGGCTCCGCTGTCCATCTGTTCGTCATCAACCATTTCTGTTCCACTGCAATGCACAAGTCTCCTCTCAGAGTGAGAAGGTTGTAGGGCATAGTCCACCACGCTGGCCAAGTGCGGATCGGTAGACTTCACACATTTTTGAGAACTTTTTGTTTAGAACTCTTAGGCGTGTAGGTTTCCTCACGATGTTTTCCTTCACCGTCAAGCGAGTGATAATTTCTAATAAGCATAAAATTTCCAAAAATCAGTTGCGTGCCTGGGATTTGAACCCCGGACCGGATTAGAGGCCGAATTCTTAACCACTAGGCTACTACTCTGCCGCTGTCTGTCACTGTTTGTTACAGCGCTGTATATATTGTATTTTTATTTGTGTACTAATATGGCCGCTCTAATGACGAATATTAAAAATAGGGAGTACAAGCTTTAAAAAATAATCCACTATTATGCCATTGCGGAAATGTTCCAGTTTGTTGCTGCACTAACCTTTTTAAACGATTATTGGGACTTTTGCTCGGACCTAATGAAAGAAAGAAAGAAAGAAAACATTTTTTTTGGTACGAAACCTTTGCCCGACTTGCACTTGTTCTATTTCCTACTCATTGAAAGGTACCGTGCCATAAATATAAAGCAAGTTTAGGTGGACGAGCTCTTATGCGCGTTAAAAAGTTCAGATGTCGAAAATAAAATAGGTATAATAAACTGTGTCTGGACTGTGATAAAATGTGAACGTGGGAGATGCTCTGAAACGCAATACCGCAATAAACTCTCGGTGTCATATAATACGAAGACTGTAAAATGTATACCTATCTAGCTGCGCGTTACATTTTGACCATTTGAACATCATCTTTACTTCAATCCCTTCATTATTGGATCATCAACATCATCATCACTTTTTATCAGCATCAAACATCATCACCTTTTTATTATTGAAGTAGCAAACTAGTATTCCCATGATATAAGATGATCACTGCCACACCACACTATGATCACCTGTAACCGTTTCCCGATAAAACGGGAGTCCTGTCGAAGATTAACCGCAGATGAGGTGCACGCTTAAAACTTATACAGCAGAAAAAGGTATGGCGGTGGTATCTCCAGGAGTTGCAATACGAAGAGTTCGACCACATTCAGGCTGTTTGATCATCTACCGTTTTTCGTCCCTTTATAAATTGGTAATTGTATCGAAATATCTCATAAATTTAATTAAGATATACAGGATTATTACAAGAAAGTGGAGGGAACAAATAAAACCCGACAGCCATTTACAATATTTTTTTATTCAATATAATAATCTTAATAAATCCAAAATATTTACATAATACAAAAACATACTATATGACCTTGATCAGCGTCCTCTCGCTTGGTTTGTCGATTACGAGAACAAACTAAACTCCGTTGGAACTTCCACTACATTACTTCTACGGGAAGAGTAAAATCCGTTGCCGCTTCCCCTTATAAATGTTTCTATTTCTACACTACGCGTGCCAAGTGCCAGCGTCCCTGCATATTAGTCACATTTTCTTTATTTCAGTTAGAATACGCAAGAATAAACAACCATAAGTATCATAAAATCGAAAATGTATTTTTAATTAAACGAAATTAAAAAGCAAAAAGGTTTCTTTGTCTAAATATCAAAATGATTGCTAATAGGCAATAAGAAAGCTTTACCTTTAATACTTTTTTTATTAAATGAAGATGTCGTGATTTTTCAAGGACCAAGCATCCAAGATCATAACATGATCATTAAATGTAGAAATGTGAAGCGAGCACAGCGGCAAGCCTCTATCATTTCATTATATAGATTACTTTGTCTATGTTAAATAAATACGATACGGTACTACGAAAATGTATTATAGAAATTAAAATGAGCTGACGGACCACGATCTTAATACACCAATATGTAGAGACGCAAGTTCTTAGTCTGCACCGTCCCACAGCCGTATCTATAAGAGGAACCGGCCACACCCTATTATTGCACCTTTACGCGGTAAAATGCGTTAAATTAAATGATAAATTAATTTTCCAGATTTCAATTGATTTTTGTATACATACAATAGACAATTTTAAATTAATCGAAAAAAAAACAAACTTTACAAAGTGCCTTCCTTCCTTACTGTTTGGTAAATTTCGATCATAGAAAACAATGATAAGAGAAAGCAAAAGAATATATCTGTAAACGAACAACGGTAAAATTTAAAACAAAAATACTGGTTCCAATGACTGCAACTGCAGCCGTTGACTCTCCTTAGGCAAGGGCAGGAGCTGGCACCGGGTCATTTCAGTGCGGGATCGAAAATAATTGGAAAATAGTTTTAATTAAAATAAATAAAATAAATATCGTGGTCTACAATTTTGTAATTCATTAAATCGACATCAAACATAGCTTTTCTACACGACATCTATCCATATTGTGGTTTTGATCGAGTGCTGCAGCCGCGCGGTGAGCAACAAGCGATATATTAACATCGTACGTTGGTACGTAAACGATCGTTGGCCAACGTACAAGAACTTCAGAACTAAATTATTATTTAACTATTGGATCAAACTCGCGAATACCGTATAAAATTTCCATGAAACATTATCGTTACGTGTATTAATATTATTCAACAACATTTACTGTCAATGCGTGTAATCGAGCGTCTCGTGAAACAGTCCACAGACCGCATATCCAGTGCTTTAAGGGGAAGTCCTCTTTATCACTTTCAGTGCCCCCAATCATAGGCGCGTTGACGCATCGGGGACTTTGGACTTGTACTGTTTTAACAGAAGTAGCAAACGAAATTGGATTACATCTGATAGTCACTGGCCACTAACTCCCGTAGAAGACTGCAATCTCAGGTTTGTAATCTTACCTGAAATCGGCTAGAGATGCGTTGCTACTTCTGAGGACTATGCTGGAATGCCGCATACAAGCGCATCTCCCTTACCGCACCTCTCAAACCAAAACACAGCAGCACTTAACACAGGTGATGCTTCCGGAGTGAAACGCATAAGTACCACACATTACAAGATATTAATTAACCGTTGACAGGTACACTAAGACGCGAGGAGCGAGAACACACCGTCCGTCGTTCAGATAGATACGGTATCTAAACACTATGATAGGCTCATGACACTAGAGATTAACGCAAAATGAATGAACCATGTACATTTGTCTTTATATCTCTAAGTTTTATCCGCTGGCAACACATGTTACATAACACACATGTGAAATAATTCATAGCTATAAGTCACTTTAGGCGCTTTATACACGTGTTTTCAGTAGCTTGACGATTATTATTCGATTTAATATACGTTGATGCGCAAAACTTTACATACATTTAACATAGTAAGCCACAAGCTATCTCTGTGTACGAAGCACCTAAAAATAACTGTACATTTGATAACACGTTTACAGTCGTAATAAATCAAATTTTAATCAATCATAGTGCGGGCCACGGGAGCTTTCCCGGAGGTCTCTTAAACTGTTATATAGACTCTTTTGAAATAACGACAAAAAGTATGTTAAAAAAATATACTCCACAAATGACAATGAAAAAGCTTAATGAAATGAAAAAAAGAAAAACAAAATCACAAGAAAATCATTACAAAAAGATTGTTATAATACAACAAATGTATCCTAACGTGCACTCTCTGTGCCATGAAATACTTTACAAACCAATAAATCCGGAGATGGGAATGTTCAATTTAAAAGAAACAAAGAGATCGAGCCGGTGGCCCGCACTGCCGATGGAGGACGGTCGCTAAATTCCTCCGCTAGGGGCGCCCTCACTGTTGTAACTGCCTCTACCGTCGGTAGATCATCGTCATCAACCATTTGTTCCAATGCTGGGCACAGGCCTCTCAGATTTAGGGCATATTCCACCACGCTTGCCAGGTGCGGATTGGTATACTGAGCATGCCTTTAAGGATATTTTTTTTCATATTTTCCATAATAAATTCTAATTTCCAAGAAAAGTCTGTGACAAACGGAATGACGGTGTTGCCAGTGTAATTAAACCATAACAATTCCTACCACAGCTTCTACCCCTCAAGGCATATAATTTCCATATTTCGATGTGACAATCATAAGCAAATGTGGTTATATTAACACACAGTGAGGGCGCCACTTGTACCGAGCTCTACCAGCCCACCGCCTCGCTATCTATAGCGCACGAGCCAAGCGAATCGTCTGTCTGGAATGCGATGAAGGCAACTTAGCAAAAGGATACCGTCCACTAAACATGCCGAGTTGTGTACCCCACCGTGTTGCATGCCCTAAATCATAATATATAAATACACAGAATATACATAATATACTTATAATTATACATAACAATATGCCCGACCAACGGTTATTGTGTAAGACCGAAGACATTCGCATTTGCAACTGATCAGCGTACACGACATACAACACGTTCTCGACTTTCAAGTACGTAAGAATAACGTATTACAAACTCTGCTCAATGTAACTATTGTAACGTTTGAAGTTACAAGAGCGCAACATGTAATGCTCGAATCACGTTACAAGAGCGTAAAATGTAATACGTGTCTCATATTTGAAGTTACAAGAGCGCAAAATGTAATAACTCTATTAAATGTACCAACTGTTGTAACGCTCGTTGCCGAACTGTTACGTTACACGCGAATGTCCTTGGTTTTGAACATAACCCACCGTTTTTAAGATAACTGCAGTGTTTAAGGCCTCGCTGTTACAGGTGATTCTCAATCTTGTGCTTGTTGCAAAAAGTTATACTCAGTTCCCAGTAACATTTCAATAACGAGTCAAGTAACATTTCCATGACCGCGTTTCACTTGAAAACATACACGAAGATGTCATAAGCACATTCTAATACAACAATGAGTGGATCTGTAGTGGAACGGTACACTCAGAGATCAAATGGAACACGGCCCTGTGATGGCGACATTACAATAAACAGCGGGCCCATCGAACACTTGCCTCACGTCGCCTACGACCATCATTTGACCTTAAGAAATAAATGTTACTCTTTTTTCACGTTTACACATGTGTTTACAAATAACGGGGACATATAAAACGCTCACTTTAAGTAGCTACGTGAATAATAACGACCTAGTGTGATAATTATAAGCTTAATCGTGTTTAAAATAATTATAATGATACACAGATATTATATGAACATGAACAATTCCCGTATACAAAAGACTATATTGTAATATCAAAATTTCCGCAACACTCAATTGTCTATGTCTCGAGATAGGGGAATTTGAGATACAGTGATGACAAATTGACAGATGACGTATAATGGATTGTTTAAAAAAGCATTAAATAAAAATAAGCAGCATCTGAATTAAATTACATAAGTTGAATTACAATATGACATTGCCAGTACAATATAAGTGTGTTGCACTATCGTTTATACCTAACTATACAACTTCATTGAATGAACGTTATGTTAAATGAACGAATGGAGAATGGGAACGAGTGTAAATGCACCTTCACCGTAATTTTGACAGTACCCAAGCTTACCGACAGTACTGTGTGATTAATGTGATGCGCTCTATTTGAGAAACGGCAACACAAATCTAGATAAATCATTATCCTAATTTTTATTTTTGGATCTTAACTAAATTCAAAACTGCGTTTTGAACGCGGCGTTACGAACGCTCCGTTTTTATTAAGCTTTTTTATTCGTTATCTTTATAAATCACTATTTTATTTATACTTTCTCAAATAAAGCACACCGCCTAAATATAAATATTATTGCGTACACATACGGCTGGAATATAAATAAAAAAGAAATCTCGTTAAGTAACCCTTAAACTACGCGGACACGATGCAGCCGACCGCCTATCATGTTACAAATGAAATTAAATATAACCATATGTATATATAATATTTCTTTTTCATTACTCGTTACAGTTACAAATAAGTTTCAAGTTACTCTAGTTATCGTTTACAATTAAACTGTATCGCGCAGTGCGCTGTGGCCGAGCGAGCGCGGACCGACACGCACATTCCTTATTTATATACATATAAAACAAGTTTTACAATATTTTAGTAGTATAATTTTTAATTTAGCTAAAGCAATTAATACATTTTTAAACACAGTTCATGATAACAGCGATAATAATAATAATAATTAAAGTTTATTTTTAACAAATCAATAGATATAAAATACATATTTTTTGATGTAAAAAATATGTAGCAAAAATTGTGTTACATTAGTCCAATGTATGCCGTGATCGATGGATGCGGTGTCGGCGGGCGGGGACACGCCCCGCGCCCGCCCCGCGCCCGCCCCGCGCTCGCCCCGCTGCCGTCACATCTGCAACCGCAAGTGTCGCCTCGCCTTGCACTATCATTGTTCACAGTAACAACAAACCCCATCAAAGCAAAATGTTAATGTCACACAAACAAAATTATTGTTCTGAATATGTTTTCAATAAGATATCGATTTCCTCATTATACATGCTTGTGCATCGTACTACATTTATATATAGACAAAAAATGAATGTAATGGATTATACCATTGTTATCCATTCGGTAAAATATATAAGGCAGTGAAATGTGGATGGGAAATATTTTTTTATTATATGTTTAAAAATAGTAGGTGATTGAATTTTACAAACAGTTTTAGTTACCGAGAAAGAGAATAGAGAGAGAAAAGCCGTTACGGAAAGGTAAGGTTGTACAGAGAATTTTAGTTAGAAAGAGCGTAAAATATCGTCAGATTAAGACGTGAGTAGGTGGGGAAGGTGTAATTACAGAAAATTTTAGTTAGTGAGTGAGTTAAAGACCTTTTTTTCGAATTGTGCAGTTGCTGTTGGCCATAGTGGCCTGTAGTAGGTGAGCTCCTGACAGGGCTCAAGCCTGGGGGGACAGAAGGCTATGATCGGAAAGGGAGGAATGGTTTTGATCTCCCGTTTCCGGGTTCCTTGACCGTCCGCCTACACGCTAGAGGGAGGTTATGGATTCAGCGAAGTGGCGGAGTCCTGGCTATCCGCCTCTTATTAAATTGGGATTGCTGTTGACCCAAG
>DWJS01000664.1:0-10564 GCA_018248975.1 Codatractus imalena | reverse complement strand
GGCCAGGTACAGGTATATACCTGTCATAGATAATTAATTTATTTGCGACGAAGTCGCGGGCACAGATAGTGCCTAATATTATTTAAAATATTATAAAATAATGACCCCAGTGTTATGTGTGAGGTGCCTGACCTGTTAGCTTGGTATTGATTCCAAGCGCCCATGGGCAGCAGTGACTTACCATCAGGTAGACTCTGTGCTCTTTTGCTACTTACAAAATATTTTTTTAAATCCAAATTTTGACAAAAATAATAGACGCAATATAAGATCAGCATTTATGGATCTATTTTTAACTGCTTATAAACTTAGCCGAAGTACGAATAAACAGGTCCCATACCCCAGAGTGAAGTTCAAACTTATTCGATTCAAAGTGGATTCCCACTGTTGTCAATGCCAATATATGTTTAAACTTTAAAGCACTGAACAATTCGGAATATATTTGGATTATTTAGTTTTAATAGCCAATATAAATAGAATGGGCGAGGTGAATTTAATGCTAAATAGTATTTTTACAAGCCAACTTTGAGGATGTGCAAAGAAAATTGATAGCGATGCAAAACTAAAGAGAAATAGAAATAAGGAGAAGAGGACAAAAGAAAAAACAGAGAGAAATAGGAGAGAAAGATACATAAATCGGTAAATAGCAAATACATAAATAAATATAATGTATTTGTAATTTGACAATTTTAAAATTAGACTCGTTGTTATGTAATGTCTAGAAATGACATGTTAATGTCATTTTGAATTTGTGTAAATGGAAATTGAGTTTATTGTCATAAACTACATATAAACCTTGTCAGGTTGTATCTTATGTACCGTAAAAGACACTTAAAATTTTCAGTGTACATTACTTTAGTCTACAACAATAAATAAATAAATCTAGCAACTTAAAGCTTTACAAAGGTTTACAAGTTTCCAGAAAGAGTTTACGTGATTTATTATACCGTTGCAGCCATATGCCAGTACATGAAATGTGATATGGATTATCATATCACATTTATTAACACAATATATTAATATTACGATTTATTTATGTATAATGTTGCAATTATCGCCACAAACGTGTTTTTAATTGTCGTTTTTTTTCGGTCCGAATGAAGGTGAATCTATTCATATTCAATCTATCTATCGGTTCGATATCTATTAAAATCCATTTATTTCTTCAACTTGTTCCCTCCAGGGAGTCATCTCCCATCGTGCCCGATTTTTCGCATCGGTTTTCCTTCTAAAAACCGATATTTCACATCTTTCGTGTGAAAGTCCGCTTTCATTTAGTTTATTTTTTTATAATACAATAAATTTGTTGTGATAGCGGCCATACTGGTATACACTGTGTGCAAAATATCAAGCGTCTACCTATTACGGTTCATGAGTTACAGCACTGTGACAGACGGACAGACGGACAGAAGAACATACGGGCAGACAGCTAGACAGACAGACGAACAAGCCTTAGTAATAGGGGTATGGGACGTAACCCTAAAAATATTTCCGAGCATAATATACTCCGGTCGTAAATTTCACCCCGTACAGCATCCGGCTATTTATGTCACCTCACGCTTTGTTTGATTCGCTATAAGACCTGAAGCTGAGAAGTACAATACACGGGTTAACTTAATGACCTAAAGCCGCCCCGATTTGAGATCCCTAATGTGTTTTTAATGGCACACACTTGGCCATTGAGCTGTCTTTTAATATAGTTAATGGAATTTATGCCCGACCTTTACCTTAAAATGTAAGATAATTATATTTTGTGGTCCGATTACATCAAACAAAAATAAACATCAAAACGGCTATTAGACAAAACTATCGGTGAACACACAAAGAATTAAATGAAGACACACACACACACGAATAGAACCTCTCTTTTCGTGTCGATTAAAATACTTCGTTAAACCCAATAAATACTGTGAGGTAGTAAAATATATACATTTTAATATAGTGTACTATGTGTAACCTGTACAATAAATCTGGATACCAATTAGACCTACAAAACCAGGGGTTTCCGATACAAAATAGAGTTTTAAACGGTTGGCACGAAATATTGCCTATAAAATGTAAATATTTGCGAGCCGGCAGCGTTTAACAGCAATCAACGTTTATTTTGCGAACCGAAACAGAATAAACTTTTGATATGAACTCGTAATTCTACTAGAGATGCCGCCATAAATTAACTTACCAAATACATACCCTATCATGAGAGGATAAGTGGAAGTATTTAATATATAATACTTACCTGCTTTTCTTAACCTTATGCTGCGAACAAATGATTTTGATTGTTAAATTTGATAAATGATTGATTAATTGATTGATTGATTTGTTGATTGATTGCTTCGCTGGTTGATTGATCGATTGGCTGATTGACTGATTGCTGATTTATTGATTGGCTGATTGATTGGCTGATTGATTGATGGCCGATTGATTGCTGCCTGATTGGTTGGCTAATCGGTTGAGTGGCTGATTTATTGATTATCTAATTGATTGATTGAATGGCTGACTGATTGATTGAATGGCTGACTGATTGATCGATTGGCTAATTGATTGATTGACCGATTTATTGATTGGCTGATTGATTGATGACCGATTGATTGATGCCTGATCGATTGTCTAATCGATTGATTAGCTGATTTATTGATTATCTGATTGATTGGTTTATTGATTGGCTAATCGGTTGCTTGGCAAATCGATTGATTGTCAGTCTCATTTTTTGATTAATTGATTGAAACTAATTGATAATTAAAATTAATACTAATACCAAGCACAATAAAGGCAAAGCAATCATAATAAAGGTAAATGCAACATAAATACAGACCTTTTTGACACTTGTAGACCCCACACTTAGATTCCCCGTGCCCCGTGTATCATAAATAGAAATCTGAATTCATCTGTATATTCAGGTATTCCACCCTATCTGGGGCATGACACAGTTATCCATGGGCGGCAGTGGCCACTTAACAAATACTGCACGCCCGTTTACAACTTCAATATAAACAAAGGACGCGAAACTTCCACCACGCAAAAGTACAATCTTTCTACATGATTTAACTAATTTTAAAAGCGATTTAGCTGAAATCGTGATTAACATAAGAAGTTCTTTAATTCCACCGTATTCTCACAAACCCGAGACAACAAAAGGGCCACACATTAAAACCACCATTTTCCTCATTTTCCGACAGAACAAACGCAGAGATTTATATCAACTCGTGTTAAGGTGTATGTGCATTACACTGATTATGATTTGTTCGATATTTGTGATTATATGATAATTAGTTACATTTACAATACACTACAATTAGTTACATATACAATTACAGAATGGCATTTTATGCAAACTTGCTAAAAATTACATGTCATGATCTAACACATAATATTCAACATTAGAGCTTATATAAAAATAATTACTTGAGCTACTTTGCAAAATTTTATAGTTTTAAATCTAATAAAAAACTTTACAAAGTGAAATGTATGAAAATGACATTATTACTTGCTTGTTCATAGTTGCTGTTAGTCCTTAGTTTTCATTCAAATAAAAGCGAAAAATAATGAAACACCCTTGGAGTCTGTTGTATTCCTCGTATATTGAATTTATCATCTCAATTTCTTTGATTTTTAAGAACTTACGAGAAATGTGTTTGCCGCTGATAGCTCCGGTAATCTTAATTATAGCAACGTGGCCAACCATGGTCCTAGATTCTCCAAAAAGTTTTTTTTTTACTTGAATAAAAAGGAATGCAAAATTTTACGACTTTCATATTTGAAGTCAACTAAGACGGATAATGGATACGGGGCTTTATTCAAAGCGAGATTTCACATGACGTCTTGTTAAGGGAAGTTTTCCGGCATATAATTTATGTTAGTGCCCAAATTTACATTTTGCGTCCGTTTCGGATGTGAACTGACCCTTAATGTATTATATAGGGTGATGTAGAATGATATGTGCGCTGAATTATTACATAAATGTATTTTAATGATCCATTCAAATTACTTGTGAGGGTTTGAAGGTGGTAAGTGGTTGGCTTTTCGCAGTTCGAGTCCACAACCGCCATACCACCACCAACGCCACATCTATTTCTGCTTATGACCAACAGTGTGAAACGCTGTTGTGTTTTGTTTTGATGGTAAAAGCATGGTAAAGGCATTCCAACTTAGTCCCCAGCAACGCATCTGTGTCCGACCTTTGATAGAACTCCGATCCTTTCTGTGGTTGATTACAAATGTCCATGGATGGCAGTGGTCACTTACCATTAGGTAGACTGCGTACTCCTTTAATATTTCTACATTTTAAAAATAGAGATAAGGCAATTTTAATTTTGGGGTTACGTACATCAGGCCGAAAATAGAAACTTTGTAAGCTCACCTTCTTATTCTTATACATCTGTTTTTCTCTTTGTCAAATTATTTTTATACCTTTTAATATACCGAATAATTAAAGTTAAATTTCGGTATTTTAACAGAGTAGAGAAATCTTATCACAAATGAATCCGTAGCAAACAACAAAACCAAAAGTAAGCGAACGAAAGCACGAAAACACAAGCAAATAAATAACGCCATATATGGTATACATCAAAGAAGACAAGTACATCATAATAAACAAACAGGTCATTTAATTGGTACGTCACAATTTTAAACGATAATAAACCGTCCCATAGTATTGAAAAGCTTCCACTAACGTGACATGAAGTGACACTGCCGAAACACCGTCACGGCAGTGCTTATCCGTGTCCCGGTAACAGCTACACACGTCACGTGTCCGAATGACGTCAATAAAAACGCGACGGGACGTAAATCCGCGCAATATCGAGAGATCAATCCGTCACTAGCAATAATCTGAGCCGTGTATTGCGTGATATATAGACAGTTAAATTGACGAACAATCACAGAAGGTTAATTTAAAACTTTTTAATGGCGAAGATGAATCAACAAATAATTTCAGAAATTGTTGACAAAATATGAAACCTTCCAACAACGTTGCTAAATAAGATAAGACGATAGATTAAAACAATTAAACTAAAAAAAAATATGAATGGTGAATACGAGTTTCTTGATATGATCTTCAGACAACTGAACAAATTTTCTTGAATAGCTAAGAACAGTCGAACCTCAAAGAACCAGTTAATCCGTGGGAGCTACGTTGCTACAAACAGACACATACTTTAAACTTACCCCTCTTTTAACTTCAACAAAAATAGCCGAATAACGATTGACAATAGGTGATTAACAAACTTAGATAGTCTAGAGATAAAATAATATATATAAAACATGAAATATTTACAAATTGAACACAAGTAATTGCAAATTGAAAATTGAAATATAATTTAAATATTATTAAGATTCGTAACCATTGAAAACTACGGGTGATTGTATGAATTATGATTTGGACCATAGTCAACACGCTGGTCAAATGCAGATTCACCTTTGAGATATTTTTACTTAAACATATGTGCGCTTAAACATACATATGCTTCCTTACGATGAGATCCTTCGCAGTTAGGCTAGTGATAACTGAGTTCTAATACACATGTAATTTCGAGAAGTCAGTGCGTAAGGGGGGATAAAACTCCGGACCTTTGGTGTGAGAGTTTTAAACCACAAAACTGTAGCCGCTGCATAATCCATTATATATCGATATTACTTCAATAAATATTTTTTCTTTTATGTGAAATGTATTTAAAAAGATTTTCAAAGTTAAATCCACTCCTTTTTGTAGATTCATGGCGTGTTTATAATTGATTTATTGATAATTGAGCAATAGGAAAATCATTGTGTCTTTTAAAATATAACTTATCTCCAAGTTAGTATTTATATGTTCTAGTGCGTATTAATAGAATCGGCAGTATTCCTTAGATAAATAAAAAAAATTGCACAAACAAACGATCAATGTGTCACAAAAGATATATTTATCCGTTTTTATTTCAGCAATAGAAACTATCATGACATCGAACATATCCGCCGTCGATCAGACAAATACGGAATTAGGCTATTTACATATTTTTTTATTTGTTACACATATAAATTGCATACATTATTTATAAATTTTAAGGGGGTACTTTTAAAAGAAAATTACTTCTATACAAAAAATGTTTTATGGTAATATTAATTTCAAACTTATTGTTAATCTTTTTGATGACATTTTCGATATAGCGTTGATAAAGTTTTTTGATATTATTATTTTCATCATCGACCATTTTTGTCCCACTGCTGGGCACAGGTCTCCTCTCAGAGTGAGATGGATTTTGGTCATAGTCCACCACGCTGGTCAAGTGCGGATTGGTAGACTTCACCCACGAGAACTTTTTCTCTGAGGTATGCAGGTTTCCTCACGATGTTTTCCTACACCGCTAAGCAAGTGATAATTAATTTATAATAAGCACATAGTTTCGACAAATCAGAGGTGCCTGAGCTTTGAACCCAGGACCTTCCGATTGAGAGGCCGAATTTTAACCACTAGGCAATCACTGCTTTTAAAATTTTACGGCAGCAAAAAGTCGGGACAAATTATATTTGAAAAAATATTTATGTTTTCAATATTACTGCAGGCAAAAAATTCAAGCACTTTTAATTTATTTAAATCAAACCACTTTAACCAATTTCAAGCACAAAGTCGCAAGCAAATCCTAGTTTACATATAAAACAAAGAAATTGTAAAAACAAAGACAGCTTCAGCTAGCATTAAGAAAGAAATTTACAACAACGGTGTAATTATAAACAAAACTAGTAAAGCTGTAACTTGCGGCGAGTCTCATCTCGCGTTAATTTGCAAGCTACATTTTATAACGAGTATAAAGTTAACTTGTAAATGACCAGAGAGAAAATTAAAACCTTATTTAGTTGTTCTTGCCTCTTCGCTGTTGGCAGTAGGTTTCAGTGGAATAGGATAATTCGCGGTCGCGGTATGCATCAAGTGGAAGCGGAATTTTGACAAAGATGCGTTGCTCCTGAGGGCTTAGTTAGAATGCCTCGTATTAGCGTCTCTCCCTTTATCCCAGAACGTAGCAGTGCTGCACTGCTTTCATAAGGCAGAGATAGGTGTGACGTATCGTATTTATCGTAGAGGAGAGAAAATTAGATGAACATTTTATTTATTTACTTATTTATTTATTACCAAAGAAAGTACATCGTTTTACAGTATTACAGTCTGCCAAACTGTGCAACAGTTTGTCGGCAGCATTTGCTAGTTTTTGCACTGTCGCTTACTGTACTAGATTAATAATCGAATAGTAGTCTAATAATTGATGGTTTAAATACATTTTGCGATGAACGTATTCTGTATGGCGGATAGAAATTTTCGCACAACTTTTTAATATCGATTCTTTTGTACTCTTATTTTTTGATACATACATAAAACATGAACTGGATAATAATTGTACATATTGTACGTCGAAGCAAACACGACAACAGATGACGGCGAGATGGAAACTGTAAGACTTTTTGAATTTAAGGATTTTGTATGAAATTTAAGAAGCTAATACTTACTAATAGTTACTATTATTACATAAAATCGCCATGATACGTTGCTACCCTCTAGTAAATGTCCGTGCCACACCTCAAAACATTAAGTACGATTAAAATTAAAACTTCATCCGGTTGACATTTCGCAACGGTAAACCAACGACAAAGCAAATTGAAATTACAAAACGCGCCCAACAAAATCAGCAAGGACGCAGCGACAGTAAATTTGGATTTAACTTAAATTTTTCAGTGCAAGGTTTCCGTTCTAAAAGAAAATAGTGTCGTTAAAATTCCGTTCATGTGCATAATTTCAAATTTACACAACTCTATTTCTGTCCAAGCTCTCGTAGGTAGGGTTGTCAAACGTGGAAATGTAAACAGGAAATTTCTTAATAATTAATTATATTGTTACCAACATTATTGTGGTAGAGCCCCATAGTTTCGATACCAGTGGTACTATCACCACACATATGTCTGCCTTATAACATCAGTGTTAAGCGTTATTGAGTTGGTTTGAAGGGTGTGGTAAGAGATACGTATAAGAGGCATCAATTTAGTTTTCAGGGGTAGGAACGCATCTGTAAGCGTTCTCAGTTATTACAATCAAAAATTGAGTTTACATGTTGACCATGTGCAGCAGTGGCCACGTACTATCAGGTGAACAGTATATTACTTCGTACTTCTTTATTAATATGATAATTAAAAATATTTTATTTTATGTTCATTACAAGCACCAAAATGTTAAAATACCCCCGACAGATGACGGAAAGGAGCCGAAGATCTTCAAACGACTGAACATTTTTTTTAATCATAGCTGTACTGTCCTGTATGATCGGCTCCCCAACACTACTCGTACTTCTACACGCAATCTGCGTGACATTCGCCCACACACTGCCTTCAAGTAAGTGCTTGAGATGATGACAATACTACAATAGCTAAGAACATTCCTCAAGCCATCTTTCAAACAAAAAATCTAAACCAAATTTGGTTTATCCGTTACTACAGCTACAATGCCACAGACAGACAGACAAATTCATTTTTTTTTTAAATACACACGTTAACAACTAACTTTTTTGGAGCGGGGAATAAAAAGAAAAAAGCCATGCCAATAATTAAAAATTACCCGGTATAAAAATATATCTGAAATAAAATCCTAAACAAATAATTGAATAACCACACGATTCCAATATTCTACATCGAGAGATAACATTTTAGATACAAATTTAGGGTAACCAATTTAGCGGTTAGTTACGTTGTTATATTGTTCTATAATAACGATATCCTCCCAATCTAAAAGCACAAAATTAAACAGTGCTTCGTCCACCCTAAATTGGACGAAGCACTAAATAAGAAACAAGTCGCACCCTTAGAATGAAAGTGACACAAATCAAAATTTTTAGGAAATGAATTCGTTGGCAAAACAATTTAAATTAACCTGATTGTGGAAGTGTGGCGCAGTAATAAACCTACCTTGTGTTTATATTAATCACAGTCATTTTGATTATGTTTTTTTTTCTCGTTTAAGGGTTTTAAATAACGTTCATATTCGTAGTTTTATGAATTAAGTACAAGATTTCCAATTTTCTAATTGTGTCAGTTTAGTTCTAAAGGTGCGATATGTTCCATAATTCTGTCATTTACGAAATAAGTTTCATCTTTCTTTCATCATAACTTGGGAAGGCCTGTAGCATACTCCACCACGCTCCACTGCGCATTGGTGGAGGTACGTAGTGGCCAATCTCTGTTGGATGTTTTCCAACCGCCCACAAGGCCTCCAACAAGGCGTAATTACTGTTATCCAAGAACAACTGGGACAAAAAGGATAAAGGGGCCTCAAGTGTATTGTTAGGGGCCCGATATGGTGCATGAATTATGACCTAAACCTTTTCCACTGAGTTGTGCCCAGCAGTGGGACAGAGTGGGTTGTCGATGAACAAGTGATTTACTTTGAGAAACATTTTATGTTTATTGTCTGAATCCATTACCTAAATTAACATCTGAGAGTCATTTGCTGTCTCATACTTATGAAAAATCATTTTGTCGTAGCCACTCCCACTTATCTTATCCAATCCAACTAAATTTTCTGTCTTTCTCTCACGTATAGGATTAAATAAAGACAAAACATACTACCCTCGTTTTGTATGCGACAGTCAACATTCGTGAAACTATACTTAGGACCTTTTTACTCTTCGCTGTATATGAAACGGATGGAGTTTATTTTAAGAAGGTTGCAAGTCGAAAGCTTTTAAAGATTACTTTCCTGAAATAATATGAATGAGTTTAACATAACTGGGATGTTTCAGAGTATACGTTAGCCAGAATATCCACGAATGAGGTTTCGTTTTAAATCAGTTTATATTCTGTGACCAACTTGGCGGGACGGTTCGCGCGTTCTCACGCCTGTCAAAACAATCAGTTGATTGACTTCTTCTTTCTTCTTCTTCTTCTTTTATTATATCCAGTGCGCTCGCGTATCAAAATAAATAGATTTTGTGTTTTTAAAAACGAAATAAAAAGTTTGTTGTCATATTTTCTTTTTAAGAAGTGCGTTTCGTCAATGTTGAATAAATAGGAAGTTATACCATCAGTTATGTGGTTTTAGTTTTTTAGACGATTTTCTTTTTTGTGTTCAAATAATTCAGGTAAGAATCCTTTATATTACAAAAAATAGAAGAAAAATATATTCCAAGATATTTTCAGCTTAATAATTGCAAATACTCTTTAAATAAATTATTAAATCGATAGCTAAACAAAAAAAAGTGAAGCAGCGTTTAAATATGTACTTACTGTAATTTTTTTATATTTAAGTACTAAGTACTACTTACTGCACGTTAATCGTATATCTATATTTTAAATATATTTTTGTTAACGTAAACTAATTTTTACACCATCAAATTGTAAATGATTGCCAAATTGCAACCTATTTCGATTAGCTGTTTAAAAAAAAGTTTGTTTTTTTATCGTATAATTATATTAAACGAGCATGTAGTCCATCTGATGGTAAGTGGTCACTGCCGCCCATGAACATTAGTAATCATCCCTAAGTACAATTAAATCATACCTAAGTGTGATCACAGATGCGTTGCTACCCCTGAGGACTAAGATGTTCGCCTCGTAT
>DWJS01000663.1:0-10567 GCA_018248975.1 Codatractus imalena | reverse complement strand
AGTTTCTAGTAAAAATAACGTACTAGTCCTGTAGGCGCACGTGACGTGTAAAAGAATATCATTTTTATGCAGTACGGGACGAGCACGTTCTTCAAAGGAGGAGCTAAAATTTTATGTCCAATCCTTACTTTTTATCTGGTATCTGACATTATTATAATCTAAGCTTCCCTCCGATGTTTTTCGAAATTCCTTCAGGGTGTTTCGAATTAAAGATTACTGTGATGTTTTAATATGCGCACACCGTTAAACGATACTGACAGGATGAAAGGTTCGAGCCAGCTTGGGACAGGATGGGGATAATCTTGTGATGAAAGCTTCATCTGATTGTTATTCACGTCTTTGAAAAGTATTATCAAATACAAATTTATTTTTTGAACATTCATTTTAATATTCATCTCAAATATAAAACCCTTCTTTGTACGTGTTTTAATACACTCGACCGCCTCACAATTACAAGCTTTTATTTTACTTGTTTGTTACTAGTAGTGGGTAAATTATTTAGAAATAAAATCTTGCTACTGAATGTCACAAACCTCGCCGATTGAAATAAATATTATCCTTTCATTTGATACCCATGGTATACTTTGCGTATCAAATGAATGAGTTTTCTGAGAAAACATCGAATAAAGCTCGTTACAAAAATAGATGTTATATATGTAAACAAAACTGTTTTGTTTGTCTTTATTTCTATGACAAAGAAATTTAAAGACCTTTTCCATGAATTTATTATGAAAATTATGTCATGGAAGTAAGCGAGCATGCAGTTCAACTGATGACAAGTGGTCGTTGCCGCCACTGCACATCTAAGTCCGACCCAAGGTCAAAGACCCGTTACTCCTGAGGACTAAGAAGATCTCGTATTGAATTATAAGACAGAAATGGATGCGGGGGTGAAGCCGGGCAATTTCGAAGGGTTCTTTATAAAAGCGAACATAATAAGAGCAAATATTAAATATTTCATTTACGTAGAACACAAAACTGACATAATCATATCATTTACGTCACAGCCATGCAAGTCACGATCGTTGCTGCGAATAATGTAATATGGCGTACGCTGCACGTAACGCGTAAAGGCGCTTTTACAGTCTGTGGCCTTATTGACAAGTTCTACTGCGTAAGATAAGCGAATTTTTTAAACGAATTTATAGTTTCATTAATTCATTTATTCATTCATTCATTCAAGTCATACATGATTGAATTTATTTATATATTATTTTATTTCACTAAAGGCGAAATTGGAAAAATGAACCTGTGCGTGTTGGAAGACATGCGATGCTGAACGGCATTGGATATCTTTTTTTAAAGTTTTTTTTAACAAACTATTGTATTCAAACATTTTCAAAGATGGTAGAACCCTGCGTAGTTTGACTTCGGAAGTATCACCAAACCCTGCCTAATAACTGCAGTGTCAAGAGCTAGTATGGGCTGGTTTGAAGGGTGTGGTGAGAGATAAATTCCAACTTAGTCCCCGGGAGAGGCAACGCATCTGTGGTCCAAATCTGGAAAGGCTCCAATCCCATTTGGCGTTAATTAAATTCCTGGGTGGCAGTGGCTCCTGGAAATCAATGGACCGAATACTTGCTTTTACATATATTGTATATATGTTAAATGTTAAAAGATTACTTCGTCTACCTTTTAATTCGCTACTCGTTTCTCGCAACCGGTAAAACATATTGTAGGGTACTACAATTTTATGTTGCGGAGTTATTTCGGATTGAGTTAGGGGTGGATAATCTGTTATTGACTTTTTCTGTAAATAACGTTATGTTTTATTTTTATCGCATATCCAAGCGAGATACTTTCGGGAGAAACTGGCTGTTATGTGTAATAATTTTGATGTGCTCTTTGCGTATAGCAATATTTTAGTCCTAAAATATGTATGTATTTATTATTACGAATTAGACAAATAAACTATTCAATTACATTATGGCTTCTAAATCAATTATCACACATTTTAAATATACAAATGCTGTCGTAATATACAAATGCAGTCGGATATCGTAACAAAATATGATCAATATCGTAATTCATGAGGGTACTCGCATATCGTCGCATTAGGACAATAGACGAGATGAATTTTAATAGTAAATTTGACTATTTTATCATTTTTAAAGCTCTACTTTTTCTTTGTTATTATAGCGTTGTTTTAGCGGTGTTTTATATATTATTATTGTATCTTTGTTATTATTTGTTGTTATAGAGGCCATAATCAATGAAAATTTCAAGTATGTATCTATTATGGCTCATAAAATACAGTCCTGACGAATATCCGGACAGCGGAACCCCAAGGCTCAGTTTTCTGCTCAACGAAACTATAACTAATAATAGAGTCTCGTAGACACTTTGGTTAAGGATACCTAAAAAGATACAAAATACAGTGTGAGCGAGAGAGCATAAACCCAGCTACCATTTATGATTGTAATCTATAATGCATCGGATTTAATTAACTTTTTCGTTTCACTTCACTTCACTTTTAACCAAAGCTATCTTATTATACGCACACTTACAGATTTACTTTACAATATATATAAAAATGTGTTAGAGTAAGTAGGGTGAGATATAATCTGGCATTGACGTGTTTTGTTTAAGATTAGGGTGGGTACAGCGGGGTGTAGATAGGGATATTCAATGGGGTTCAAATGCTATTTTCTCACATTCGCGAGTACGTTGATTTTAATGGGAGATTACTATACGTTCTTGCCGAAGAATGTCAAATTATAGATACTCTTATAGGATTGTTATGTGGGAATGTGTTTTGGTGCTCGTTTCGTATTTTTGTTCCTAAAGCTTTTCTGTCGGAATTTTGGGACAGATATTCTGTGTTCGTTTGTTGTTTTTATTTTTAATCATTCCGTTATGAAATGATCACCATGTTGTATTGGTAGTTGGAACATGTAACCAAATCTACCAATGTTTTAAAATAACGTGTTAACACACGTCGTGTCCTGCCTAAGATAAGAGAGATACTTGTTACTCCTGCGCACTAAGTTGGAATGTCTCAGTGTTTATCGTTTACCACATTATTCATCATCATCTCACAGACAGATCAGATGACAACATGGCTTAACGCTGCTTTAATTAGGCAATAGATGTAGCGGTGATGCTACAGCCTCTCCAGAGGAGAACCACCAATGGTTTACTGCCTTGATAACAAAATACATACATATACATGTATACATACGTACGTACATACCTACACACAGACATATATACATACAAACATACATACATACATACGTACAATATACAAAAAAAATGCAGGACCAAACCTCCTGTTATAAAATAGGTAAATATACCCCGTACCTCTTATATCAAACGGAAGTAATGTATGGGCTATGGCTACGCTTATACGTATAGCCTACAATATTTACTCAAACAGACACGTAGGTGCACTACTTCAATTAGTATCGACACGTGTCTCCTGACTCGTATTGTCGACCAGGAAATTCTGATACACGCGTTAAAATCAGGGTTGTCAAACCTGCTCAAGATCACGACATTTAACAACAATGAATTAATAATATAAAATTCACTGCTGCGGATCGTAAATTGTAATAAAAGGCACATCGAAAGTATATGTCTGGCAAGACTAATAGAGAGCCTATTAAACCCTGTAAGAACATGTAAAAAATCACTTTCTTATTAAATCAGTACTATATTTTTATTCAAATTTCATTTTGAAACATATCTTAGTAATACGCACAGCCCTATCTGATCGTATGATTCAATTAGATAACATAACGAACCAGAATTCCCTTCGGACGACCAACTGTCACCGAATATGGTAAAGCTTGAAGCTATTGATTACTGGTATAAATAATAATTTACCGGACTCAATAATAATTTGTTAAAAGTGGTAAAATCCTCAATTTTATTATCGAACCCACTTTATTACTTACGTTACTTGTAACTAAGTAAGTATATCTAAATGTATGTCTAAATGAGTGTCTATGTATGTGTATTTATCTATATTCATAACTATAATTGTCTGTGTCTGCGTCTATGTCTGCGCTGGCGCCTAGGCCTAGGTCTACATCTAGGCCTACAGCTACTTCTTTATCTATCATATTATGTAAAATTTTACTATTTAACCTATCTTATTTATGCTCTGATAATAATGACATAGAGAAGACGTAAATTCGCAGGCGATACACCAACTTGTATTTAATTGACCTAGCTACCTACTTGGTATTGGATTGGCATTAATCTATCAATATCTCAATCAGTTTGTTGTGGATATTGTCTTCAGGGCGTGTAAAACCACGCGGCATAACCAGTGTTCTTATATCAATTGTTATTTTTCACCTCTTAAACGATTTATTTATTCAAAGACTTGTACAAGATTTATATCGCTCGCATATTTTTCTAAGCTCTCAATACCATCTTCAAAGCGATAGGTCCAGCTATTGTCAAGGTTGATTCACGCTACACCGCGCCATCAAGCCGAGCCGCTGCAAATTTTGTTACCCTCTGATGAGCTTCAACTGAGCTCATTGTGCTATTTGCAAAGTAGAGCCCGTAACAGGGGTTTACTCTGTACATGTTAACGAAGTTTTGGAACTGATATCCGAAAACGCATCGGATCTGAAAGTGATTTCAATGTAACTCCGATATAAGTACTGTGTAAAATTACGGAGTAGGGTTCAGCTGTGAAATGACTAATGCTATAACATTATTGTACCTGAAACCCGTTAACAGTGAGTAATTTCGTGTAGTAATGTCCGAAAATTAAAACGTTTTTTTTATGCATACAAAATAGACTAATAGAATCTAATATTCAAACAATTTAAAAACCGCTCAATTTAAAACGAATATGAGTGTGTACGCACATTCGTATACACATATACATATGTACGTATTTTACCCAGTTCTAGTAGTCGTAATAGGTAATCATTTTTACACGAATAATTCTATGAACTTGATACGATAGGCGAACGTAAAGGGCTGTACATGAATTGGATTAGACTAAGCGATGATTGGATCGGCTTGTATCTTGATTGGATTGGACAAGTGCGTCGCATAAATCACAATCACAATACTAATCTACTTAAAATTCCAACAGATTAAGTGATAAAGAAAGCAGCTTAAACAAAGAGTCTATAGTTATTAAAATTTTCTGAACTACCTTATATAACGTGGATTAGTCTGTCAAAGATTTTCAAACATCATTCCTTAATAGCGCTAAACAAAAAGAATACACGGAAGATAATAAATCTTCAGTATATATAAAGCTTTTAGCTTTACACATTAGACATGTTTAACTGATTTAATACCGAAAAGAGCATGTCATGTATAAGAAAATTTCATATGTAAATTGACTGTGTAATAATTTAATTTAACTATATGAAATGAACTATATGAACTATATGATTAACTATAATATGAACTATATGATTTGACTATATGAAATGTCGATGAAGCGTGCGTTAGCCTTTATTTTGCAACTTATAAAAAACTGTTTAAGATTGCAACTTTACCTCGAGGCAAAGGGTCGTTTTATCTTATTGAATCTTAGATTTATTCACTTAACTTATATTTTTTAACGAAAATACAAATTTACAGAAAGACAAGTAGACAAACTTAAAACGGAATTTAAATCATCATTTATGTTTTCCACGCTGAGGATAGAACCCACAAATCTCTTTCGAGGGCCATATATAGACCTCTCGAGGTTCAAAGAGGACAAAAAGACTTAAATTATATTCACTAATTCAAATATATACACATAAATATTTTGGAACCACACACGGCCATTCGATTCCAAACTACGCAGAGTTTGTGCGATGGTAACTAGACATCTGTTAAAAATAGACAGACATAGACCAGTATCAGTTTTATTATAGGCAGGATATTGTTTTCACAAGAACCTTCTTTCATAAGTCCTTATTGTAATTGATAGCTTTTTAGAGCGAAGGTCCGAGGTTGAAATCGAGGTCCAGGCACGACTCTTATGATTTTTCGAAATTACATTATTTTGAAAAAAATATCGTGCATATTAGTAATTAATTATCATTTGCTTAGCAGTGAAGGAAAACATCGTGACCTACATACATGCCTGAGCGTTCTTTAAAAAAACTTTCAATGGAGTGAAGTGTGTGTGTTTCAAGTGTGAAGTCTTACTAATCCGCACTTGGTCAGCGTGGTGGATTATGACCCTTATGACTTTTGACCCGTCTCATTTTGACAGCAACAGTGGGACAATAAAGGATTGATGATGTGCAGACATAAACAGTCTTATTTATGTATAGATTACTATCATGAAAGGATATTTAATCGATCGTGCATAAGACATAGATCAAATGAAATGGAATATACTAAATCTCGGTTTATTATAAGGAATGAATTTCCTCCGAGTATTGGGTTTATTATTTTCTTTGAAGTTCCCTTTATATCGCTACGCTATCGGATCTTTTTGCTACTTTTTGCGATGTTTCGTGCCTTTAGAGTTCCGTATTTAAAATGAAATTGTAAATATTACACTTGCAAATCTCATTTTGCATGATTGCATAAATAAAATAAAATGAAAGAGAATTTTAGATAAGTGAAGCGTAACGAAGTAAGCTGAAGCGAAGTGAATTGAATTAAAGTAAAATGAGATACATTAATTTGTATTTAAGGAATTCATAAATGACCAGTTGCATTTAGTAAGTTATTTTCTTATTATAATACTGAAATGTATTACCATAGCATATAGGCTCAGGTCTCCTTAAATAATGAAATGTTATCGATCGTAGCCTACCAGGCTGGCCAACTGCATGGTTCAGCATGTTGTGAAGATACTGCTGATAACGGAGAATTCTCAGGTATGCAATTATTACCTATGTTTCCCTTCACAGTTAAAGCAAGTAAGAATTAAATAATAACTCACGCGACTTCACAGGAGTTCGAAAAATTTAATAATTGGAAAATGTGTTTCCGGGATTCAAACTGAGGACGGACTTGTTATTATTTTAATATTTTTTTTGCAACTTTAAAATACAAATACTTTATCTAGACATTAATATTAGTACGGAACCACTACGACATGGTTTAGTGCTACTTGGCAGATTTTTTGCTTGGTAGATTTTTTGCTAGGCGCACTTTCAAATTAGATGGAACTCTTGGCTCGCTTTGAGGGCCTCGGAAGTGGGGTCTTTTCGACTTTATTTATTCAGGGCCACGATTTTTATTTACTGATGCGAAAACAATTATACCGGTATTATGCCAGAAGGAACACTTTTGCTTTTGATGTTAGGATCTATTGGCAGGTGAACTTTGATGTGTTGCGACTAGCATAAGACCCCGGGTTTGTTTGCATATACTTCTAATACAACCCAGGTTTATTAAAATGTGCATTTACTTGTATATATTAGTTTAGAATTCATTGACTAAGTAAAGTACAATTTATAAAATAATAGAATACTGTCTGTTTCTGATACGCGCATAGCCTCGCGGTTTGTGTAGTTCTAAACTCATATTCAAAGTTAAGCAATATTAAGCGCGGCTGTTGAAATAATTGATATATTATTATCTTTAGTATTATTATTTCATATTTATTTAGTAATTATTATTTCATATTTTCCCACCTTCAATGTAGAGTCGATACCATTATACAGTGATCTTTATTTGTCAGAATATACGCTAACCTTAGCTGTTGGCCATAGTGGCCTTGACAGGTTTACCGGTTTTTTTGAGGCAAGCCCTTGACGGGGCTTAAACCTGGGGGGACAGAAGACTATGGTCAGGAAGGGAGAGATGATTTTGGTCCCCGTTTCCATGCTGAATTATACAAAATAACCTCAATAACTGAAAACATAAAAAATATGGTTCAAAATTCGGTTGCTCACTGGACAACTATGTAAATGAAAACAATCCTGCAGGATCTCCATCAGATCGTGCCTCGTAATAGCCTATATGGTAATCAACCTATATCCCAGTCATACGAATTTATATGCTTTATTCTACGCTGTAATGGAACCTTTTGTCGTTCGACGCTTAAGGCAATACTATACTTATATCTGGCTTAACAGCAAAGTCAAGCACTGCTATGTCCTGGTTATAGAGGTAAGAGAGGGTAAGGGAGAAATACACGACGATCATACTTTTAGACATATCAATTGATGTATATATGAATATTTATCGGTCGTCAGAGCCTCGTCTGTTTACAGCATGGTGCACTGCAGGTGAAGTTGACGTTTTGGGTTTAAGTTGTTGAGACATTATGGTCTTATGCGCCATTACATCCCTAGGTAAAAATGGTTTAATTAAGCTACCGCGCTGGGCAATTGCGGATTGGCTCCAACTCGTCTACATTTAAGGACTTATTTTACAGAATGCTAAGACATTTAGGTCTAGAATAAGCGATGGTTAATTTATAATACGTACATAATTTCGAAAAATCATAGGTGCGCGGGACTCGAACTCCGAAGCCTATTGAGAGTATTTATTACAAACTTAAGCGATTATTGAATGTAACATCACATTATAAGTCTTAAACGTAATTGCAATTTATATAATTTTACTTTTAACAATATCATTTAACAGCGTCAATCCAATATTAACTGTTAGCATATAACAACACAATGTCAAATAAAAATTAACTTTCCATTTGGAAATTGGTCATTTTTCTGATATGAATGTAGTCCGAAAAAATGTTCCTCGACAAATGTAGCTTGCGATAACTCATCAGTATTCTGGCTATATGCCAACTGGGACCGAGCAAAACCAATACTGACTGACGTCACGGTATCCAGTAGAATGATATTTAAATTTGCTTCCTAAAATTCGAATATTGGCCGATTGTCCGTAGGTACGTTTTCGATGTCTCACTAGACTTTATCTTCCCCATTAGTTGCTGTGGTGTTTTTGTTCAACTAATTTTTAAATGTAATATCACAATTTGATTGTTTTTATGTTTGTTACCTTACAAACCGATTTCGATCTTTTTTATTCGTTTATTTAAACATGTATGTGCGCACCGTAAACACAAAACAAAACATACAGGAAATACACTCTACATCTGTACTGTTTTTTCTCTAAGAAATATCTTCCAACATACCTGCAGGAAGAAAGATGGTACAGAATGGTACATAAATGTTTACATTTTTGTTATTGTCTTTCCAATACTTTCAAAGGAGTCTCATTTTAATTTTATTGGCAAGAGCAAGGCAAGACCTTTGATTTCGAGGATTTACAAAACTGGATAAGAAATGTACAAATTGGGCGTTTTCAGCTAGTATCATATAGGCTAGTATCTCTATGAAAGTCGTTTTTTTAACGTGTTTAGTGCGATTATTATATGAAATGGAAGTAAAAAACGATTTTGTATCCCACGGGCCACACCACCCCACCTGATATCAAGTTGCTATTTCCCATGGATTTTTTTAAACAAATTTTATATAGAACAGGAGTCTATCAGAAACAGATATTTTATTTCTTCCAAGAAATAAGTCTCAAAAAATTGAATCTCTTTTACCACCCGAGCCTTTTCCCTTTCCTTTAAATCATAACATAGCAGCACTGCTACTACTACTACTGTTATACGGTAGGAATATGTCACTCGTTTTCTATTTTTACTTTATAACATTGCACATTGACGACCTGCGTGGCATATCCGTCTCCCAATCGGTTAGATACCCAGAGGGGTTCCAGGGTAGATCCCCGACCCGCCAATCTTCTGGGTTTAGGTGTTTGTGACTTGGATTAATGTTTGAAACTCGATCTTTGTGTGTCGTGTGTGTGTTGTCATTTTAATAGTGGTACAAAATATAGTAATATGAGGTATCCCAGGTTGGTCCTTAGGGAGAGCAAATCATTAGAGCATTGATTTAAGTTAGAAATACTATTCGAGGTTACTGATGCTCATGGATGGCATGGCAGTTCAGTTTAATAGACATATTTCAACGACAGAGATAAATGCTAATATAAAATTAAAGATATAGAACTATTTTACCTGTAATTTACTTCCATGACATCAAGGTCCGAAAACGTATAAAAAGGCACAAACGAAGCCAGCTATAACTCATCAGTACTTTGGCTACATGCCAACTAAAGGCAGAGCAGATCCAATATTGAGATGTTTCGATATCTAGTCAAGGATGATAAATATTGCTTTAACAGATACTAAACTGTATTAATTTGTTATTGTATAATATTATTGACTTCCGCAGATTTTCATATCACAAAAGCGTATTGTCATTTCAGATGACAAAATATTTTTTTGTTAGTAACGATGAAAACTTATATCTAAAGTCAGTATAATTATAAAAGAAAGAAGTGACACAATTAAAATACATAAAAAAATACAATTCAATATTTTTCTATAGTATATAACTCAATAGTATATGACTCTGCACTAAGGACTTCTGAATCGGAGACGTATCTTCGGATAATATCTATACAAACAAATAAAATTGGAGTGTCTGTTTGTAATAATAAAATAACCGCTTTTTACTACATGCATATGAAAATATACACGGTACATATAACAAAACAACATTTTTTAGATTTTTTGTCTGTCTGTCTGTCTGTCTATCTGTCTGTCTGTCTGTCTGTTTGTTCCGGGTAATCTCCAAAACTACTGGACCGA
>DWJS01000662.1:0-10569 GCA_018248975.1 Codatractus imalena | reverse complement strand
CAATAAGTGAACCCTGATACAAAGTTATAAAACAAAATATAACAACAAGTAAACAATCAACATTAGTATAAATACGAGTATATATAATGAAGTATGTTTTATCAGCAATACTTAGTCCAGAGCACGCTAGGCACTTGACAATATTAGATTATTCATATCCATATAACGGAATACAAACACTGATCAGGCTTGACTGCACACTGAATACTGATCAGCTGATCAGACTCAGGCTTGAGTCCCATTAGGAGCTCGCCTAAAAAACCCGGTAAAGCTGTCAAGGCCACTATGGCCAATAGCAACGACACAATTCGAAAAAAAAAACTGATCACAGTAAAATAAATAACCATTTAAGAAAACCGAGAATTAAATAAGTATCGTATTTATTTTGGAGTTTCAAATAAATTTATTTGTAAGTACTCGAATAACATTTTCATTTGTATTTTTACAGCTGCCACAAACTTTCATCGTCCATAGGGTTGATTGGCAGAAAATGTCATTTGGCATTAACATCGCCCTTAGAATGTTCTTTAAGGTAACACAATCTGTACTAATGTTATAAAGCTGAAGAGATTGTTTGTCAACCGACTTCAAACAGAGGAGGTTCTAAATTCGATTGTGTTTTTAACGTTTGTTTCTCATACCTCCGTCATTTATCAAGCGATTGGGAAAGTTGTTTTTTGTTGGAAAAGGAGTACTTCCAAGATCACTTTAATTTCTTTGGCATAAAAGATTGTGTTGTGAATATACAGATGGGAATTCATTGAACTTGAAGAATAAGCGCATATAAATGAAGGTTTTGGTAGATTTATGGCGAATCAAGTCTAGGTGTTGGGATTAAAATCGAGAAGTTAATGTAATTTTGTAAACTAGCCGGTTTCTGAGTTTTTATTAATTCATAGGTCATTTATTGAGGAATAGATATTCTAAAACTAGAGATCCAGCTTTCTTCTTGCTAGCAAGTACCGCAAACTTGAAAATGACAATGGCAAAACAAATGGCTTTTTTAATTATAGGGATTGTAGTGCACACTTCGTGAAAACACGTTTTTACCTATTAGGATTCATAATATATAGACGGACAGATGTGCAGACAACCCTAGTAATAGGGTCTCGTTGGCACCCTTAGGTACCCTAATGAACGAACCAAGTTATATATCACACGTAACAATACGTAAGATTTCTTTGATAGCTTTATGTAAGACTGGAATAGTGAAGATTTGAAGATATCCGTGAGTCACTTCACTCGACCTTTCCACGCTATTGAGTGCCTATAGTGTAGGCACCTACTTATACCGACCGTTATAATGCTATTGTGTAGGGCTGCCATCTGATTTTGAGAAAATAACGTATCAAATATTTTTAGTACAAAAACATTCGAAAGAAATAAATAGTTTTCTAAACTTACATTTTTATCATGTTTAATAATAATGATTTTAATCATGTTTATTTTCTGAGTTATCTTTGAAGTACTGATAAATCATAATAAAGTATTTTGCAACCCTATTGGTTCACTAGTGTCGTTTACGGTTAACTGAACTGTACTCGTTTCACTTCGTTTTGTGACTGGGATTTGTGAACTGTATAATTCAATTAATTAGTAATAATTCAATTAATAAAGGTTAATACAAATTTAAAGCTCGTAAAATCCTTTGTGGTCCGACTCTGGAAGCGTCGCCGCTACAAATACATATATCTGCTTAATAACTGTAGTGTCAAGCGCTATTGTGTTTTTGTTTAAAGGATGAGATAAGGAAGATATACTTATACGAGGAATTCTAGCTTAGTCTTTATTTTCGAATTACCGCCGGATATCATGAGAACATATTACGATGTCACTCTTTACGTGGGTACTCACATGTCGCGACAATAGCAAAACATATGGCGTGATTTCTTATAGGCAAGTTTGTTATTTGCAAACCTTCTATTTTACTTTATTTCTAATTATTTCTTGTTATAGAGGCCATAGCACACGTTCTGTAAATATTTTAAGTGACTACATATTACGGTTCACAAGATTTATAGCTATAAATAGCTCTGTGACAGACATACAGACAAACGGACAGATGGGCAGTCAATCAGATGGACAGACGGACAGCCCGGATAATAGGATCCCGTTAGCACCCTTTGGTACAGAATCCTAAGAATCCTAAGAATCTTAAGCTAAGAAGTAGGGTAGTAACTGGGCTATTGTTCAGTATGTATATACTATAAGTACGCATGATGTGAGTAAATCAAAAACCACTTTCAATTTTATCTATTAATGCAGTCTCATCCAAGACACGATAAGACAAAGAAAGTGCAGAAGAAATGATTTACTTTATAAACCTCTAAGTAAGCAACGCTGTTCGCCACAAAATAAAGCTATAAGCGGCGGCCATATATTATCCGTTTATTTCCTTACAGCGAAGGGCATGTCTGGACGCCCTCCCTAGGCCCGTATAATTCAGGAAACGCCGTCACCGAGTTTCCAAACGTATGAAGCTGTAATCGATATCCTTTGCGGTTCGTAAAGCGATTTATATCTCTATCTAGTTACTGTCGCTTTTCTCAAATACGCATAGGATCTATGTTCTAATTATACGAATGAAGAGTTTAGTTGTAAGCAGATATTACTATTAATATACATATATTCTTGGGAGTAATATTCCTTTATTCTTGTTTTATTGTTTGAAAAGAAGCTTTCTACACTCATAGCCTCACACTAGGATTCCCCGAGTCGTGGATGCCATGCCATACACGTACAAATTCGATACACAAACACCCAGACCCAGAAACGAATCTATTTTCATCATTTAGATTTTCTGACTGGTCGGGGATCGAACCCGGAAACGATGTGGTAACCGCACCGCCACGCGGGTCGTCGTGATTAGATTCTTTATTCGTTATCTACTCTAAGAAAATTACTAAAACACAATTACAAAATCTAAAACGGATTTCTCGAGGAAAATAAATTTTCGATACAAATGAATAGCATGCAATGATATACCCAATCGAGAAATAATAAGATTTCGTTTTTAACAAATTTGGAAATGGAAATTGGAAAAACCTTTCCAGGGTGATTGTGTAATTGGCTCGTCGGTCGCCTGTGTTTGACATAATTCGATAACCGTTGCCGCGCCTGAAATCCGAACTACGAGTATTGTAGACGAATAGTAGTACAAATAAAATAAATAATAACAATGAAGTGACGGTCTCAAAAATACCCAATAAGTAAATTGTTTGAAACTTACGGTCATTGTATCAAGGGCATTTGCGTACGTCGATTGCGTAATTGATATCCTTGATAGTATGAGATTTGAGTGACAATTTCGAGAATCGACCAAGTGCACTCACACCGAGGGTTCCGCACCACCTTCATTAAAATTGTGCAGAAATATCCGGATGTTATAACCAAATATTACGATATCACATTTTAAGTGGCGTGTAGTGTAGTCTGTATATACACTAGGATGGATATTTTATTGTTATATTTGTATTATTTTAATAGCTCTTATTTCTCTTTTTATATTTTATTATTTGTTTTAATAGCGGCTATAATAATCGATACTAAGAAATAATACTCCCTTGTGTCAGCCGGCAAAATGACCAGTCAGCCAGACGGACAGATTATACCGGACGGATGGATAGACGGAGAGTACTAGTATATTACTATTCGTAAATAAATAGTTCTATCTATCTAGTAGGATTCCAATCCTATATCTGTTTATGCGCGACCGTGGCCATTTTTTGTCAGGGTTGCATTCTCGTTTTATGCTTTTGTGTTAAAAAAGTTACGTTAATATAAAAAATAAGAATAACCTATTAATTCAATATTATAATAGCTTTCGTTTATAATTTAAATCGCTAAAGTAGTTTAAAGTAATCCCTTAGAGTATAGCAATAATAGCTATTCAACTGAATAATACATAGTTTATCTATAGGATCCAATAAGAATTAAAAAATGTTTACTTTTCACACGAGCATTAACAGATTCATAAAACTTTGGACACGAACACGAGTCACAAACAATAAAAAATAGAGTTGTTCTTTTATTGATAATTCATTTACGTTCATCAAGTGCTCTATTTGTGGAATAACTCAATAACTCGAGCGTCCGTTTAAATCCGTTTCAATCGTGCATAAATCAAATACAGCTGCTGGAAAATAAGCAAAAAATATTTAAAAAAGAGTAAATATTTTAAATGTGCCTAACAAAATATTATTATTTGCCATACACCGAAATATAGCAACTATATCCTGGGGCATAAAACACGCACTGCCTTCAAAGTGTTATGATAGAATCCCAAGCACTCATTTTTAAAATTCCGTACCCAAAAATGTCTATAGGACTACGTGGCGGTGCGTAAGGCTCCGCTATAGTCGTAAAAACGCAATAAGACGTAAAAGTAAGTAGTTTCTATAAAGACAGATTCTCGAACCAAGTTGATTTATTTTCATAAATAATTATTACTCGGCATGCCTCAGTCTATCAAAATAGTTTAATTTTATCTAACAATAGCCGCGTAATTCTGCATACTGGATAAATAACCAGTTTATAAACTTTTTTAAAAATAGTCTCCGAATTTTTCTCTGAAATCATAACATCGCTATGTTTTTGCGTGCTTGATTATCGTATTTAGCGTTTTTCATTCCAATTAAATAAGATTACTTTTTATTTTTTATTATGGCATTCAAATATTATATTGTTAAAAATATTAAATTACATTTAATGAATTGCTGATTCAATTAAAATTTCTTTGCTGATTCTTGCAGTTTTATACCAAGATTAGTAATAAAATTAAAAAGCCTACATAGTTTTCTTTCGTACCTACATGAATATGCCACCGTCATAGCTACTTAACTACGTGAGAGGCAATAATATTCACTCGGTATAACATAATTAAATACGAATGCCTGTATATTAGGCCATGTATAAGCCAGCATATGAAGCGACATAAGACATAGTGGGTCATACATATTATGAACATATTAATCTATGTGTAATGTCTGTTAAAGTAATATGGTTTTATAGAACATAATTAAATCAAACAAATCTGATTTTAAGGACATAGAACATGGTAGAACATGGTTCGTCATGGTCATACCATCGGCACACCTATTTCTGCCTCCTAACAGCGGTATTGAGCGGTGTTGCATTATGGTTTGAAGGGTGTAGTAAATAAGAGATTCCAACACAAGGTATTCCAACTCAAGGGTCCTCAATCCTTAAAGGTAGCAAAAGAACTATCACCGATAAGGTATTACTAATCCAATCCTATCTCGAGTTAATGCAGATATCTGTAGACCATCCATAGTGACCAATTATCATCAGGTGGACTGCATGCTCGTCTACTTCTTCTAATATTATAAAAAAGAAGGTATATCTGAACGGATCATTATCGTGATTTGTGATCGAAATATTTTTTTACGACATCCGGCGGTATTTTTATGTTGCGTGCTACTTCCAAATATTTTGGTACAAATAATTCCGTCATCTTATAATATTAATTCGACTTCTTGCAATCCTTTTACGTTCCTCTACTGGTCTATTCAAAACTTATTAGGCCTGGCGTATACTCCACGAAGCTGCTCCAATACCAATATTACTTTAGTTTCTGTCCCTATAGTTATTCACTCTTCATTTAGAAATCACGTCATTTATATAACAGTTATATATATAACACTTGCCAATTAGCATGATAAGTTTTCTCTATTTCATGTATTTAGTGTTTACTTCAAAACAGACATCCACTTTGTTACATACTACGTAAAAGTCATTTCAAAGATCAAGAAACTACAAAGCGGCCTTTAAACTAATCTAATGTAGGAATACCCGCAGCGCAAATACTAGCGAAGACGAATTCCTGCTTAAACAAGTTGTTCGCCTCTTCGTACTAGTTGCATTGCTTTGTAACGCATTGAGACGCTGTAGGAAAGCGAAATACGTACTTCAGCTTTTGCGTACTTTGCTTTCAAGTTAAAATCAAATGAAAATAAAATTAAACGAATGTATTAATTGAAGAAATTAAAAGACTGGAATATATTTCTAACTAAATTCTTTTTAATTATGTCTCAGAATATTCATGTCTCTTTCATGTCTCGATTTAAAATTGAGATACCAAATAATTTGATGACCCGCGTGGCAGAGTGGTAAGAGAGTACCGGGTTAGGTCTAAGATTAGTCGGACACCTAAAAGATGATTTTTGGTTTGTGTTCTGGGTCTGGGTGTTTTGAATATATTGAGTCGTCTGGTATCGTCTTAATGCGATGACCATGGCACCCATGACCAAGAAAATCTAAGTGTGTCAACACAATTAAGAAAATTAAACTGAAAAACTCTATTGTTAAGGCTTTGTCTGTAACTTATGAACCGTAAATGGGTAGACACTTGAATCAGTACACAGAATGTGTACCACTATTTATTTATTTAAATAAATAAATGTGTACCACTATGGCTGATATAACTATAAATAATAACAAGGACAAATAAATTAGTAAAATAAAAGGTTTAAAGAATAACAATTATCTATATGGGATCACGCCATCTATTTTGTCCCTACGGCAACATGCTAGTAGTCACAGAAAGTGTGTTTTGTGTGTGTGTGTGAATTAACACTATAAAATTTAAAATTAGTTTCTAGTACTTTCAGGTATTTAAAGCCGATCATTCATTCACAGTTACATTTACTACAATTAGTATACAATAAATAAAACAATCTGATCAAAGTACAAAGAGCTACAGTGCTTTTGTTAAACTAAGCCAACACACAAATGTGCCTCGAGCTCAAACACAAGAGAAGACGAATTGCAGCTAGAACAAGTTGTTCAAACAAGTTGCTTACTACGGTACCTTTATTGAGACGCAGCACTAGCGCAGTAGGTACCTTCCTGTGGAACGGAGTGGGATTGTATTCGAAGTGTGTTAAATTAATTAACATTTAAACAAGTTATCAACGTACGAATATCTCTATTTCTGTAGTAGGTTTGTGAATGAGCTTATGAATATATATAATTATAAAACTAAATAAATGAGAGCGTGTAGCGATGCGGCTTTTATAGATCTTAACTGGTCTACAACGTTGAGCCGAGTTAGGCGCGCAGTTTGATGCTTTACCTACTTTCATGCCTTTCTATGGACTAAGGAGGATGCGTTAAGACGTTTTACCCAGTTGTATTAGTATCATTAGACAGTATTTTATAATCTGGAGGCCTTCTGGAGGGAGCTACTGCACCTCCCTTCGCCAATCCGTATTGGAGCACTGAGGTAGTAGTAATAGAAGTTGTTTAGAATTGGTAGTAGACAATTGTAAGGCTAGTTAAAACCTATTAGATAGTATTGAAAAGCTCAGACTGCAGTTTCGGAAAATACGGTTAAGCTTACTTTACTTTAGTGCAGTATTAGAACGTAGAGCAAAATTGCTTCACGCAAATAAATTGAGGATTTTATTAAATTTAACTACCTTTATAAAAATCATACTTAATCTCAACAGAGCATATTTATTCCATATCAAATGCAAATTATTTTCTCATAAACAATTGTAAATATGATCAGAATATCGATAGCTTTTTGCAAAGCTCCAACACAAATGGACCACGGGGTCAAACAAGACAGTGTAAACGAAATGCAACTAAAGCAAGTTGTTCAAACAAGTTGCTTGCTACGCTAGTTTATTGAGACGCGGTACGGAAACAATACCTTTAAACATTTAGTTGTTGATTCGCATTATTCGGAACTGTTCCGGGAACTGAAACTTAAACTGACGGGAGATATGCCAACGCTGAAACCGAATAGCGTGACTTCTAATAGGACGTGATGTGAATTTATAATCTGATAAATTAGAATGCAAAACTATTTCTAATACGAATATGCCACGAAATTTAAGTACCAATGATTTCAATTCCAATACGATTCTAGGGCCAACGTCAGAGTTTCATTTGCCTAAGCGGCAAACGCTGGAAACTGTAAGTGCCCTTTTAACATTATTCATATATTCATTTCTTCAAGACACGCGACCCCGTTTGCTCAGTCTCGTTATTGCCCGTTTGTTAGCCTACTGTTTGCGCGGTACCAACAACGAACGAATTATTTATAAACATGTCTTAGTCACACTTAGCACGACACCTCACAAAACGTTGATTGGTTGTAATATTCATATTTAACTGCAGTGGCATTGCCACCATTAATTTATGACTCTAAATTGTGATATGGCAAAGATACTATAATTACCACGCAAAACGGTAAAAGAAATGACTTCAATCGTTACAGCATTTTTTTACTAGCCGTTATAGTTTGCAGTTAGCAGAACCGTTTTTAGTCCCCAAAGTCTTGACCTACTTTATGTACTATGGTCGTGATCATCTAGTCTTGGATTGCCATAAAACTACCAATATGTCAATCACTATACATATTCTTTTCGCATTTACAGGATTTCCCTGCTCTTTCTTTAAAATCCAAGGTGCAATGCCGATGAAATTGAGATGGGAACCAAAACATCCCGTTTGTAATGAAAAACGATTTTATCAATCGGTTTATAAATGACAGAGTTCTGAAGAAACAAAATGAAAAAATAAAACCGAATTGAGAATCTTCTTTTGTGGGTTCGTTAAAAATAAAACGTTTCAACTAAGATCAAACGTTTGTGATCGACTTTACGTATGACGCCCGTTTTACGCTCGCTTTCAGATTTCTATGAGCAATAGTGGCCACTCAATATTCTGACATTAAGGGCTGTACTATAAAATACGGTCTGCTAGATAAAATACGACGTGGCACATTCCCTGCATATTTTATAGTGGAAGCAGTGCTTGGAAGACCGATTACTGATAAGATTTTAATCGTGTTTCGTAACAGTTATGCATTTTTTAGTGGTGCCGCCATCACTTTCTGTGAAGTGAATTGCACATTTCCCATTTAAATATATAAATTTAAGTTTGCAGTTAAGTTAAGCTGACCATCTGACCTTAATCAAAAGCCCCAGGATTTAAAAAGCAAAGGTACTTAAGTAGTATAGGCAATTATCAGTTGGAACTAGAACAAATTCATACGAATTCTTACTAAACGTTTATTTTTTAGAGCTTCATTCAGAAGACATTTGAAGGTGGTAGAACTCGTTAGGTTCGACCGGGGAGGTACCACCGCCACCCTCATAATCCTCTGTGAAGCATTTTTTGTGTTTCGGTTTGGAGAGGCGTGGTTGCACGTATAGCACTTAAATACGAGGCGAACATCTTAGTCCTCAGGGGTAACAACGCAACTGTGATCAAACTTAGATAATTATGTTTTAATTGTACTTAAGGATGATTACTGATGTCCATAGGCGGCATGGATCACTTACCATCAGGTGGAGTGCATGCTCGTTTGCTAATATTGTGCGATAAAAAAAAATTAAAATAATTTACTCCAATGACCCGTGGCACGTATATACACCAGATAATTAAGGGTCGTTATTTGGCTTATATTTTAGCAAAGTTATTTGTAACTCAAAACTTTATTTAGGTACCTTACAAGTTTGAAACTTCGGAATTCTGTTTGATCTTACCGTGCTGTCTTGGAGACGTTGTAACTTGTCTGACCACTAGCGATTAAATGAAATTATTTTTTATCTGACATTCTTTCCATAAACGTGGAAAGAAAGAAAAGAAAAGAGTAGAATGGGTGACCAGACTACACATTTTCCAAAGTGTTGTTAAGAAGCTTCAAGCTTGTAGGTTTCCGGTCTTCACTGTCAATGTATAAGTAATAATTAAAACATAATTTATCATCAATATCGTTAATCCTATCTATCCCACTGCTGGGCACGGGTCTTTTCTCAATGTGAGACGGATCTAGCCACAACGCTAGCTTAGTGCAAATTGGTAGACTTCACACACCTTTAAGAATTGTTTCCTCTTATATTTTCTTCACTGCTATGCAAGTAGCAATTTATTTCTAATAAACACATCATTTCGAAAAATACTTGCCTGGGATTGAATTCTAAAGTCCCGTTGTGAGACTAATTCATTACTAATACCAAAATTACGCCCATACAAACAGCAACAGTGGAGTATGTTAGGTCTCCAATAGAAGAGAGAACTTTATCCAGGGGTCATTAATAGTATTACAATTAAAAAACCCTAACTACAACCATAGCCCCATACTAGGGTTCTCAATGGGTGCCATGAATATGCAAGACGATACTCATAAATACAGACCCAGAACAGACATCTAAATCCATCACTTAGATAACCGACCAGGAATCGAACTCCGAACTCCGGGAACCGAAATCGAATCAATTTAGACTATATATAAATAATTGTCATTTTAAAAATGCTTTATAAAATACACACATTTTTCTGAATAAGAAATTGTAGAGTAATTGTAGAATATACTCCGCGAAGCATAAAATCCATCATCAAAAGTATGTATCGTTCCAATTTGCTACCAACGCAACACACTTCGGCGAGATTGAGTGGCATCGAATCACGAGGAATCTAGTGCAGTGGTACGTGACATCGAGATATACTCGACGCTCGTTCGATGCGTGAGACACATGAAAATCATAACCCCGTTATACATATGTACTCTTATTTGCGTTTATTTAAGCAGACTTC
>DWJS01000661.1:0-10572 GCA_018248975.1 Codatractus imalena | reverse complement strand
TGTTCCCCCAGGCTTGAACTCCTTTAGGAGCTCGCCTCAAAAACCCGGTAAAGCTGTCAAGGCCACTATGGCCAACATTATCCGTCCAACGATATGGTACGCCTACACAAATCGGAGTGCAGGCGGTTCATTGAAATTTGAAAGGTCGCTGACGGTTGAGTGACACAGTGACTAGGAAATTAGGCTCCGTTCGTCTATTTTCTCCGGACAAACAGGCTACACTAGGTTTACTGTTACCCACTTTGTGAACTGTAGCCATTGAACAAAGAGGATGTTTACGTGAAAACTAAGTGACAATTGGTTTAAATTACATTTTAAATGCAATTTAAACTTCATGGTCAAATAAAGAATCATGTTTTAGATGTAAAATTGTTTAAATGCATATAATCTGCCAGTTTTATCTAATCTGAATCAAAAAAAAAAAAACCTTTTTGACCTCCGTATCCAAACGGTGCCAATCGGAACTAGGGCTCCGATGTCTGCCGTCGGTTTGTCATATTGTTTAATACTATGGTAACTGTAATAGTAGCTAATATAATAATAATTAATAAAAACAAAATAAAAATTAAAAGAAAAGATTCATATAAAAGAAACCACGAATCTATTATGCAATTGAAGCGCAGTGCGATTTTCAATATTTCGTATAGTGCTTGCCGCTACAAACCTTATATAGTTCGGCGTTTTTCCTTGATATAAATGACGTTGGTACGGAACCCTAATATGCAAGTCTAAGGCGCACTTGGCCTGTGTATAAAACATCCTACAATACATTGAATAGATTACGAGGCATAAATTTAAAGACTATAATTATGACAGGAGAATAACTACATTCGTTGACGACCTTACGACGGCGATGCATACCTACGGATAAAGACATTATTAAAATTACAATGAGGCCTCAAAACATTAAGTATTATGGCGGTCGATCACATATAATGTTACATGAGTAAATATCTATACAGACGTAAAACTAGATACAACCGCGCAGATTTTTCACTTATTGAAATAACTATTACTATATTTTGAAGACGATGTTGTCATTTCAATAAATGCTGCAGAAGAACCACATATATTAAATTTCTCACTAGTTTCATTATTCTCATATTTTATTACATAGAATAGCTCAAGTAGAACGAGGTATATAAGATATTGGAAACTTATGTTGCTTAGAAACATTTCTAAGGTACTATCATCGTGGTTATTACGATTGATCTGAACGGATTTGGACTCGAGTGTCGCGAACGATCTCATACAAATCGAACAAACAACATTTTTGATTGATACGTCGACCGAAACACAAGGAGCCCGCTCCTGTCGCAATTGAACCAATGAATTCTATTCGAGTTGTATGTGTTGTGAGTCTTTGCTAAGTTAGGCATTAACAGTGGACACTGCGATTACTCTGCACACGTCTCTACTCTCGTGTCGCGAACCACCGCATACGGGCCGACCACACAGCACGATTCATACGTCGATCAAGGGACAAAGACGCGGCGCCTGTCCGGCTGACAACGTGACGACCGACTGTCGCAATTCGGCCATTGAATTCAACTTGACGGGTATGAAGAAGTCCTAATGACTACAACGGTTTGAAATTAATACGACAATGACACAATAATATTCGAAATTTAAATGATTTTTTGTTTCATTTAGTTTCAGCGTTTTGTTTTTCGAAAATAAGTAATAAGATTATCTTATTCATCTTTGATAACGTATATAGTAAGGATTTCGATCAACGTTTCAATGATGAGATGATGAAGAATCACTGCTAGAAGATTTCTACGCCTCTGAGTGTAAGGCTATGCAAGAGATTTGCACAAGTACGTGCGTGAAGAACATGAGGCGTTTCAAACTAGTCCACCATGTTTTTTGAGGGTTGTGAATATGTTTTTTTTAGCCCATTAATATGACTATCTAACTATTCATTTAGCTAATGTCGTTCATAACAACTAATTTTTTATTTAATTTAGAAATACTCTGCCAGTAGGCTAAATACAAATTGTTAATACAAAAACAAGTGAAATTATAACCAGCAGTCAATATGAAGTCTTTAATTGACATTTATCGATGTTTTTATAACATAACCACAGCGAGTATATAGTAAATGGTAATCATTAAGGTGTGCAAGAAACGTATTTTAGGTCATAATTCATATGTCAATCAAACTAAAGGGCGCGAACGCAGGCGCCTGGTTGACTGACAACCTGACAACGATTGTCGCGACGACATGCGACCACTCGCGAAGGTCTTTATAATTTGCAACAATACCAGAATTAAAGACACATGATATTTTTATAATCCCGCACACTGAATCAAAATATCAAATACGGATTCCTTAAGGTCGATAGCGTCAGTGCGGTTAGGATCTCACTTTCGAATATGGAGATGAGATGTACCCACAGTAGGGTGTGGAAATGAGTGTAGAAGCTTATATTATCATCTATTACTTTTACCTGAGTACGGCGTATCGTAGGAAGAATAATAACAAACACATAGCAGTAGTTATATGCCATAGTAGTACACACACTGTGAACATTTCAAGTGTCTACCTATTCATCAGATACAGCCATGTGACAGGCAGCGGAGCTTTATTATTAGGGGATTTTTGGGTACGGAACACTATTACTACATAAGAATAACGGTTTCCGATTATGGATCAAATGTTGCCAAGACACAACTAATGAGATAACAAGAACATTTCTAAACCAATAAGTTCTAAAACAAAACTTATTCTCACAGCTAAGAACACTGCGCTACTTAGCGATGGACAAGTTCCAAGTTTTACATTGGAGCCGGTTGGTCGCTGTTTCCTTCTTCATAGTTTAATCGTCGGCTCGATTCCATTGGCTGCCACAAAGCGCGTCGTCGCTTACACAAAGTGTGAAACAAAAACACGCATACAAGCGCATACCAATATCGTAGGACATCGTAACGAAATATTACGATGTCAGCATTCATGTGGGTAGTCACACCTTGCTGCTATGGCAAAATGGATGTCATTTCGTGGATTCTTATAGGTAATATTTGTTATTTTAATGTGATAATTGCAAGTGACTTTCTATTAACAGACGTGCAGTGAAGCTTTAGTAATAGGTCCCCGTTTACATCCTTTGAAACGAAAGGTTGAAAAGTTCTTACTTAAATCGTAATCGTTCGTATATTAATACGTGATTACGGCCGTTCTGAAATAGTAATAGCTCCCAGATGTATGGACATAGCTACCAAAGTTTGTTCCTCGTTTAACTACAAATTTAATGCTAACACGTCTCCACAGTTTTCGGTTGAACGGAACTAAAGAGTTGACTTTGCACTTCACGTATTCACTTACAAATTCGAGAGGAGGATGACAAGCTCGCCGTAAGAGAACCGCCCGTGGAGACAATCCCTTTATGAATAATTCAGACGGCGCGCGCGCGGGAAATAAAGACGAACAGGATATAGATCCGGTTCCTCTCTGGTCTATAACTAGAAAGAATCATAGATACGGTTGAATGATTTATTAACGAGCGTTTAAGAAACTTCTTAAATAACTATTTAGAATTATCCACACAATCCCACCTCCTTCCTCGATTCCTTACCCGAAGGGTGTCAAAGGGTCCCTATTACTGTCTGCCTGTCATTTTCTCACAAAGCTGTACGTAATAGACATAAACTTGAAATTTTCAGTATTATACACGTACATATATTAAACTACTATGGCTGTTGTAAGAGTATTTAATAAAAACAACAATAGTTCCCCATACATTTTTTAAATCGAAGCCATCTATTATGAATAACGCGTTCATTATAGATGGCGCCCATAATAATGTCTAGTATATACTAATATCTAATATATTTGGATAAATATTGTACGAAAACCTTTGTGTCCGATTCGTACTTAATCGATATTTTATAAGATATTTTAATTACTCAAAAAAAATCACACGTGTGTGAATACAGAAGTTAGGCCTAGGGGTATAGTCACACTCTTAATTTTTATAGTGAGTGTGAGTTAGTATGACCTATAAAGGCGCCTTTGTAGTGAGTTAGTATGACCTATAAAGGCTTCACTTATTGACACGTAATCGCCTTGATTCCGTCAAAAATTAAAGCTCCGATTTCCTAACACACGACGACATCAATCTCAAAGACTTGAGTGTGAACGATGTCTCGCATCGCGTACGTACTGTAACATCATAGAATCGACTATCTTTTCTGATCGGCTGGAGATGATCTGCCGATAAACACGAGGGGACTCTGCCACGCCTTAACATGTTCCACATGATTGATGATATCACGACGGCGACGGACGGCGAAGCGGGCTGAAAGTACTTTTAGGTCAAACAGACAATGTTGCTGCAATGTAACTGGCAGCGAATCATATACTTAATTCCAGAGCGAGCGAGAATATGTAATAGTGTAAAGCTGCTATTTTTCCTTATGTAAAAATGTGACCTGTTTTGAACAAATGGGAAATATCGCTATTGAATAAAAAAATTAAAAAAATTGTTCATTAAAAAGATTTCAGTTCCAATATATAACACTCCATATAAATTGATATATGGAATATAACAGTCACTGATATGGGCGTAGCTTTAATTCAATCGTTTTATTTTTAATAAGCCCTACGGAAAAAAATCTCTTAAAAAGAAGAATATTCTGTGTATATTCTATGTCATGGGTGCCATCGATACACAAAAACCCAGAACATACATTTAAATTCATATTTAGATCTAATCAGGAATTCTCTGCGAAATCTATCAAATGAGGTTAAGTAAGGTTGCGCCAAGTGGGTCGTCATTATATTAAGAATGATAATCAAGTCATTATATTCATTTCGATAAAAATAAACAATATAAAATGTATTAGCAAATTGCTAGGTTTATTTATTATGAATATAATATTCGGTTGATGGCATCCATTATGTATGTTTGCGGGTTATAGGTCATACAGAATGACAATGTATTGTCGAGGCTAAGTTTAAAAGCTATGCGAGATTACTGGTATTTTATTCAAATCTTATAAGTGGTCGGTTTTATAAATTCATTCATGCAATAAACGAACAACAAAATTGTTTCTATTTTGTTGGACTTTTGGACTTTGAATATTTCGAACATAAATAAAACACGTGCTTCACGCTCATCTGACGAAGCAACAAAAAAATGGCCTTTAATAAAACTCTTTAAAAAAATACGTTTTCGGATTAGTACAAGCTTTTTTAAGGAGCCGAAATTTCTACAAACGTAACTTCACACTAAGATTCCTGTGCCGGGGGTGCAATGGACACGAAAAAAAGAATATACACACGCCCACAATTAGGAATTAAATCTAAATTCATCACTTACAAGACCGGGGACCGAACCGTGACCCTTTGCGTATCAGAACGGTATAATGACAGTTTAGTCCTAAGGGACAAAGCTTAAAAATATTTAAGGGCTGCATACTTATTTCGATATGCATTTTAATGCACGTAGAACTGTATATGTGCACGTGTCGAATACACAATTCCGATGGTTTGTTTGTGGTGAATACTAATTGAAACCATTCATTCTGATGGTTAGGGGATTTTTTTGAATCCGGGAAATAATTGGTATTAGGTAAGGAAAAAGGTAAAATACGATATTTATTAGGTAAATCAATCTAACACTAATTCACTAAATACACACAGACATTAATATACATAATTTACAGTCGATCCACTTTGGGTACCGATAAAACCATTCAAATAATCTTAAACTGTAACTAAAATACATTTTTTTTCGGAAGGGAAACTGTGGAATGTTTTCTTGGGCATTATCTTTTAAAAACATGAATGAATGAATAAAACTGGCCGTCCTATTTTTTCGGTCCTCTGGCCGACAATCATGGGGTTACATATTCGAGGTTTCGGTAATCGGGAAATTCTCAAGAGGTCTACTGCCCCCGGTGACGTGTACCACCATTAAGAGGGGGAGGGATATTAAGAAATCCCAGTGTTTCTACGGGCACTATTCGCGTTCTTTTAACGTAAGCCTTACCCAAAAGCTCACTTTCTCACAGCTGCAATCAGTGTATGGTGAAAAAGCTATACTAGGTGATAAACAAATTAAGCTACAAATTTAGTTAGTCTTAATTTAAAGTACGTCGTACTTAATGAACGTTTCAAAATTACATATTACTCAAAAGCTTCATATAATCGACATGAAAAGGTCTAAACTATACCTAGGCAAAAGAAGTATAAAAATAGCCGCTGGATACAGACAGGACCGGCCCGAGTGGCGCCAGCTAGTGGCCAACTATGGGTTAATAGAAGACCTGTTTTTACTTTAAAGTCTTTAAACAAACTGCAATAGCAACAAGAGATCGCTCCTCTAATCATTAATTCCAGACTTAACTTAACTTAACTTAACATGTTGACTTAAGTTAACATGTTTATGTGATTAGGAACGTACAAAAAGAAAACGGTGAAAAAAGGTTTAGGACACCTTGGAAATGGATGTCAATAGATCAGTCATCCCTATGATGCTCCACGTGTCTTCGAGAAAGAAAACATCCAAGAATAGTAGGATAAGACGTTCTATGTTTTCCGACTAATCCCATTATTAAGATTCTTACGTCGTATTCGAGGTCATCACTGCTGCTAATACAGCTGATACTACTACGTTTTCTATTACACGATAGTGATTTGAGTGTGTATTAAACGATGAAAGGAGACAGAAAAAAACAGATAAAGCGGTTCAGATCATCCCACCTCTACAAATGTATTCTTATAAGTAAAATATCCTTTGAACAAAAAGCTGAGATCTTTATTTTCCTTTTAGAATTCACAATGCATTGTAGACGGAGATAAAATAAAAAAATATCGAAAGCTACCCTTTTCTGCTACATTATCCAGAGACGAATGCACGCTGCAATTCTATAATTTACCCCGTTTGAAATTTTCCGAGCCGGTAGCAACCCCAGCGGTTTAGTCTGTTTGTTTTCTATTATCTCCAAGACAAAGGAGATCAGTCTCGATCAATGAGACACGCGTCTGGGATGCTGCGAAAATACATGATATGCATTTAGGGTACGATTGACTTGTAATTCAATTTGGAAAATGGAAGCTAACAAAGACGCTTCCTTCCTTTGTATTGCTGTTTGTAAATTATCATTAAGAACAAGAACAAGAACATAACATTAAGTCCTTAAATTATATTTTTGTCAGAAAAATTTTGAAACTTTATGAAAAGTAATTACATTCTAAAATATAATGTAAGAAGGTTTGCAGCGAATACATGCATAGTTAATACTGTAAAGAAATGCTGTTGAAAAAATAAATAAAACAACACTCAGTATTTATTCAGCATTAGAGCCAACCTGCGAATGTTCCAAATTTACTCGTAAAACAAATCCGTAAATAAGATAAGCCATTTGCTATCGAAATACAAATGAATCAACTATGTTGATATCATTACGACTGAAAGGTTTTGAAAAATAGAGTCGCACTCAATTTCTGCGTTTATATAGTGTACATTTAAAATAGGAAATGCTGTGAAGATCGAAAAGGATCGAAAAAAGAGAACGTGTACGGAGCTCAGAAATATCAATATACCGGTTACAGTGTTAGAAGAAATATTTCCAAAGTATTGCCATGAAATTTCGTTGAATTCGTGCAAGGCCGGCTCGTATATATACACTGTCTCTTGGGATTCTTCTTGCCAAACAAAGAAGGAAGTTCAATGTTGTTAGAGTTGAAATGAAAATATCGAAATGCGCTCATCTTTATTCTATCTGCGTAGGTGGAATCGATGTTCCTGGGATAGTGTTACAGAACAACTGGAACCGTCTACCGACGTAGTTTCTTGGCGACGTGCTACAAAAAAAATTGACAAGTTAATTAAATTTATTCATGTTCTTATTTGCAAGATATCGAAAGTTCATTATATCGAAAATCTCTCTATTTTTATTTTTTTCTGTTATTCAAGGTGCACGTAGTACTTGTTCAAGTAGGAACGCGCGTACTACTTATAGTTTTATTTTGGAATATGCTGTATCAACTCTGCCGGGACTTATGCACAAAATTTGTAAAAATTAGTCTTTGACCCATAAATATCTAAGCGATATCCCTGCGGATAATGCGGTTTCCTTTAAGATGCATTTAACAAAACTTAAATTGATGCAATTTGACAGAAATTAATACAATTTTACAGCATCAATATTACTCGTGGTTCTATCTGATTGTAATATCAATGTATTTTCGTGAGACATCGGCAACTTTACGTGCAAAACGTTCCCATCTGGCTCCGACAAGGAGCGTCTCTTGGGAGGAGTTTCCCGCATGCAATATTTGCCAATAGCTATTTGGATGCATGTTGCAGCAGTCTAAATTGTTTGCTTTACGTGTGGAGGGAAGACTGACTACGAAGAAAGCCACTTCCAGTTTATTTTGAAGATCGATGCTAGTAATTTCCTCAATACTAAATCTTTTAGTTTGTGGATATTTATAACGAAGAGAGTCTGTAGTTGAATGTTGGGTACATGACATAGACTCGAAAAAATATCTTTTGATTTTTTTTGTTTCTTTACACTAACAGTAATGAACCGATCTTGATAAAATTTGGTGTGGTGACAACTTATCAGGGTTGTAATCAAAATAATTTTTAAGGCGAAAATATCTTTTACTCTCACGGAAAATAAAAATTCGAGGTTCGAGCAAATTATTACACGATTTTTTTAAAATTGGATAACATTGACCTATAGTTTTTGATGCACGTACACTAAATCCCTCAAGCTACTTCTGGAAAGATCCCTAAATTTGCTTAGCTTTAGCCAATTTCCGTAAACTATTCTGGGTTAATGCTGCCCTAAAACGTATAGCGAACGTAATTGTCGTACGTAGGGCACGTTACCGTCGATATAAAAGTTTTACGTCCCAACCGGGACGTGTGTTTGGTATGTTCATAGTGAATGTAGAGTGCGTTCGACGTTTACGAGCGCGTTTTGCGGCGAATTTCATGTCTTCTCGGTAAATTCGTGTCATTGAATTTTTACCTCGCCGAGGCAGCCGCGAAGTTACCTCTTGAATTTTATGTTTGACCTATTTGGCGGCATCCATAAATATCTTAACACATTCAAGTGGTCCACAAAATGTAATGCACTAACAAGGGAAAGAAGTGGGGGTTCACAATATTTATTATATTAGATCTAATTTAAAATGTCCATCAATTAATACGATTTATGAACAAAGATGGAACTAATAAATGAGCCAATGACATACAGGTGTTAAGTTTGAGATTTCCAAAACCACACATTTTGTGATATGTAATTCAAAGACAAATACCTTTGTTTGGAACTCTTGAAGTTCATGGGTTGATAGTTTAAAGATGACTATCAACTTGTTCTTAAACTCCTTCGCTCAAAGAGTAGAAGAAACTTAAGTCTGGAGTGCACAGACACCAATTAATTAGGCATCAGATAGGGGGCTACGTAGCTACTTGCGAGATAGTCCTTGACTGTGGCGCTTTGCCAAACAAAAGTCCTTTACTGTCAATTTTATTTGTATTTTGCTGTTTGTACCTAGACGTTTTTGTTCAAAAATAATAATGATTAGTTGAATATTAATAATTATTGTTCGTAGAAATGTAATGGAAGTATCAAACGAGATTGAATGCCTTTCTTGTTAAGTGATCACTGTAGCATGAAGCCACCTCTCACCAAATAGGAATGGGTCAGGAGTTATACCTAACCAACGTCAACTACAAACGTTGCTGTCTAAAGATCCTCTGGAATCTCATGTAAGAAAGTTTACATTAAAATACAATTTTGGTTCTCCGGTAGCACAACTGCCACTTCTATTTCTGCCTGATAAGAAAGCGAAAGCACTTAAGTGTTCTAGTTTGGATGGTATAGTAAGGAATAGACACTTATAGGAGGCATTTTAGATTAATGTTTCAATTTAATTACATAAAAGGTAACAACTCATCTGTGTGCAACCTCAAGTAGGACTAAATTTTTTTCAGGGGTTCATTGCTGATGTTCATGGGTAGTAGTAGCCACTTATCATCAGGTGGACTGCATTGTCCTACGCTACTTCATACTTTATAAAAAAAATATCAGGACACATGATGGTTTCTGCTCAGTGCTTCTACTCGTACAGTCGGAAAAGATTTGTACGATGATCTTGTACGAATAGAAACTGAGGACAAAATCAGAAAGTCTCGTCTCTGTTCGTTACCACGCCCTCCAAAACAAGTCCACAGCGGTGTTTGACACTGATGTTACAAAGCTGAAATAACAGACTGCCAAATTCCCACATCTTCGTGTCAGCTCCGTGTGACATACGCAGCGCTAGACACCAATTAATTAGACACGACAAAGGGCGCCAAGAGCACTCCCATTCCGCTGCCGTTCGAGCGCTTTGCGAAACGAGAGCGCTTCGTGTGCCAGTTTTACTTGTGCTCCACTATCGCTCTTAGTTAGTGGAATGAATTTCAACGCACACTTTTAAACGCAACGTTATTATGAAAATTATAATCGCTACGCTAAACACGTGGAAAACGAATGACTTCAATACACGCACACATTCAAAAACGCTACACCTACATTTTTACTAACGGTAACTGCCCTTTGAGG
>DWJS01000660.1:0-10578 GCA_018248975.1 Codatractus imalena | reverse complement strand
AGAAGACTATGATGGGGAAGGGAGGGATGGTTTTGGTCCCCGTTTCCGGGTTTCTTGACCGTCCGCCTTCGCTAGTGATCTATTTCTACATTAATGTTATTTGTATCAAATAACATCAATGTTTTTTTTTGCCGTTTTATTCTCGTTTGATGGTTGTGGTAAGGTTACACCTCTCGTATTGCAACTTAATGGTAAGTCAACTTAAGGAGCAATGCATCTATGGTCCCTCAGATAGGAGACCAATCATAGCTGAGATTGATGTTTGTTTGTTGTTTATGGATGGAAGGAGTATCCACGGGTGGTTTGTTGCTTCCATTAGATAACAATAATCAATTCATCCAGTTCAAATAATACAAATGTATTTTATGGTCTAATTGATCGGTTCCATCGCAAAACAAAAGTGTATTTTAACTACAAGTTATAGCAAGAAGTAGATATATTCAGTACACATAGAAGGGATAAAGGATATAAGCGCGTAAATATTAAAAATTATGGCCAAATGCGAGTCGGACTCGCACAGAATGGGTTCCACCTTAATTAAGATTAAAACATGTAATATATTACAAATACCGCCGGACATGTAACAAAATATTACAATATCACACTGCATGTGAGTAGTCGCACGTTGTCGCAATGGCAACATAGATGACGTGAATTTATATAGGTAACTGTTACTATTTTTATAGATTTTATTACTTAATTTTGCTTACACCATTTGTTGTTACAGCGTCCATAGCGTCCATATAATACACATTTTGTGATAATCAAGTGTGTATGTGATAATATCAAGTAGTCTATTACGGTTCGTAAGCGTTCTTAAGGACGGTCGGAGAGCGAAGCCTTAGTATTTCAAAAATCGTGTTAAATAGAAAACGTTATAGTGGACGAAATATAAGCTCTACTAAAGATAGGGGGTGTAGGGTAATTATATCTAAAATAACATACTAGATTTGGTTTTGCTTGTTTTATTTCAATCATTTGCTCTTACAAAATATGTTCAATGCAAAGGAACATGACTCGTCACAATAAAACATGCTTCTTAGTACCTTTGTTTTTATCTATATATTAATTTAGTTTCCATTCAGCATAACTATAAATAATGCGGGTCACATAAAATGCTCATAGCACAATATAGAAACTTGCAAACACTTTGTAACAAAATAGATACATAACTTTCCTCTATGTCTTTTCTCTGCGAGAAATGCTTTAAACTATTATCATAGTTATGCCAAACCTCACACCGTAACACAACGAAGAACATGTCCCTTAAAAATATTCTTTCTTACCAACAATTTCATCTTTTTTTTTACATTTTATGAAATTTTTATCTTTGCATTTCGTATTTCTAGTCTACCTAACTAAATTTTTATCTAAACTATGCTACCGTCTAGACTAGTCTGCTGGGTAGAACACCACACTATATTAATACACATTGGACAATTACATTCGTATCGACGCCTCCCAGATTTTACTTTTTTTTCATTTAATTTTCTTTCTTTACACTTAGTCAACTACATAACAAAAGAGGTGAAAGCAATACTTGTTGAACTGAAACTTATCGAGAATGTGTTCACTAAATCTTAGTTCCCTTAACACTAAATGGACGTGCGCGCGGCTGGCTCGCTTCAGTCCAAATTAAATTAATTAATAAACTAACAAAGGAAACTACCCTAGAGCCCGCCAGCGCACGCGCCCGCCCGCCACTAATGTATTATTCTAACGTCCTAATCTATCTATCTTAGCGTCGAAACATTTTATTTCTATTCTAACCTATCTATAGTTAAGCCTAGATACTACAACTAGCCATCGATTCGTCGTCACTCCTATAGCTTCACATCTTTCAAAACGATCTCGAGCGTTCTCTTAATATTAAATGACTTATTTTAAAACATTTACTTAACACTTCAATTTTACTCGTCGACATGATTTTAAGTTGTATCGTAGTTTTGGTATTTAGGAATCTGTTCCTTCTGTGCATTTTGTGCTCATTTGCCTCGGATATTCCGCTACACCACGACTTACCTCAAGCTCCATCCGTAATCTCATCGTAACGTATTTATCTATCACACATGCAGAGAATGTCGAAGCGCGTTTAATTAGGAACATCTACGAATGTATTCTCGAACTGAATATTTAGCTCATGTGCGAAAAATGCAACGCTTAGACGGTCACATTATTTCGTTAAGTTGACATACAAAATACTTTAACATAGTCTTTACATTACCACTACGTTTACGAATACGGTAAGTTCTCTATTACCTGTAAAAATATCGTGTAAAGCACATGCAACTGCTTAAACTGTATTCACATTTGATCAGTACTTAAAAACGAAGCTAAAGGCACTACCATCAAATTAATTTTATTGCTTATATTGAAGGAAGCCTTAGAAAAATAATTTCGTGCTGTAATACTTTTTCTTTTGACGGTGTTCTCTACTCACGATTTACACGCTACGAGATCGTGTCTATGTATGATTTACTTAAAATAAATTGGTGCGAGTTACTCTGATTATTGCATTATACAATTTTATCGGAACATCGATTTGCACTATGGAATGAAATAAACGTACTTAAGTCTTACTTAATGGACACGGAATAGGATGGGTTACATACACTTTATAGCCACTAACGACTGAAACATTAGGGATTAGGATCACATTTAGACATTTACACAATAAAATAATGCTTTTAACATTTTGACATTAATTTTAAATGCAAAGTTTAGCGGAAATATCTATCGGAAGACTGCTTTTACAGGAAGCCACAGTGTACGTCGAACACTAAACGATCGAATTACTTAACTAAGCACCACGCGCGTTGTGGTACATTGCACTTCGTGGTTAAATTTTCACAAGAAGTAAGGCGGTTTTATTCAGTTCAATAAATTTGGCTTGATCAGAAGTTACAAGGATAACTCTGAACTTCGGAGTATTATGGCTCAGTTCGTTTCGCTCGTGCGTTTATCTAACAAAAATCTTACTTCTCATTAGCCTTGTTACGCGAATTCACACGAACCGTAAGAGAGGTTACTGATAGCATTTACGTGTAATGTAAATATTACATACAATGTATCGAATGTTTGGAGGAACATTTGGTATTGTGCCAAATCAGCTTCGAGTATGTGACATGCGCCTGACATGTACTTATTGTGAGGCGTACCAAAGTTTTCAATGTTCGAAGTTGTTATATTACAGGTATGTACTTTGTAACATTCGACTTGTTTTAATTGATGTCATACTCTCAAACTTTACACGAAAATGCTCTTGATCAGTACCCTCTGGAAGTAGTCGAAATTATTGTGATTGCACTATCAGGCAGTCAGTTATAACACCGTGAAATAGTAGCCTTTCTCAATAAAGAATCATTCGAGTTAGTTATTTCTAAATTTACAGCCAGTTCATTAGGAGAAACATATTCACGAACTCAGTTACGCTACTAAGTATAGACCAAAAGCAAATTGTTTTACAAAAAATAGTTGAGCCTATCCCTGACAGAAGAAGTAACACAATACAGATCTACTTATTCAATCAAAGTCTACTTTATTCATTCAAAACCTGTAGTTATCTATCTCAGTTCCTGTATCGTTTAAAGTCGGTTCACAGGTTTTGAATAAAGAGGTTGCCGCTTAAACGTCAGTTAAAATACAGTTATATATCAAACATTTATCTAGTCTTCAGTCCCTGAGTTGTATAAATATTTTCCTACTTCTTACTCGACTTTAATGATTTGTATACCTTGGTTCTGATGAAACTCTTGACGTGCCAAAATAGAATTAAACAGTTGCGATATAGTAGGCTTTTACTCGTACCCATCAACAATGTATATACATGTATACATATCCATGTATAATTTATATATATTCAATATAAAAATATCAAATTTTATATAAAGTCATAAAGTGTACCCAAAACCTACGTGATGGTACAAAACGTGTTCAACTGCACCAAAACGGCGCTCACACTTGGATTCCGAATCCGTTACAATTTATAATGTGGAAATCAATCGTGTAAGTAATTTTTGTTTCACGTCTAGTGGAATGTGCCGACCGCCTAAAAAATAACAACTACAGTTGATTCAGTACATGATTCTCAAAAAAGGATCACCTCATTCACGTATTTAACATGAGTTCCAACGTACAAAAATTTGTATAGACTCGTAAAATGTATAAATAGACTTTACATACAACTGCTTATTGCTAAATGTTGCTGTGTCAGCTTGTGGGCCGGGGGCTCGCGGGCCGCCCGTGCCCTTTAGCAAGTCGTACACTTCGCTTTGCTACTGTATACAGGCCCGGACTGGGATCTGATCTATAACCGGTTAATTTCAGCGACGGTTGTTAAATTTTAGTTATATTTAAAACACTTTTTTACTTTCGTCGGAAATAAAATGTTAAATACAAGAAAAAATCTATTAGAAATTCTATTTAAGTAAATTATTAAATCACGTTTAATTTTTTTATTTATTTTAATGTCTGCTTGTAACAAGCCTTCACGCCTATATCCAGTCCAGGCCTGCTGTTCAAACATTCAACGGACTACTACGTTTAGGGATACAATGTGAATGAATCAAAACTTGGATCAAGAAATAACTATTTGAAAATTTACGGTATACATAAATTCAGTCTGTACTTGGGTTTGGCAACGACGTTTCCTTTATTCTTAGTGTATATGTATCGCGTAAACGAAATCGCTATCAAAATTATCCACACGCATCATATAATGATTGCTTGTAACGGTTATGCTGTAAATCGCTTCGTACAATGAATATGGTATATGAAAAATATGTTGTCTACTAACTACGTGTACACCAACGTTGAAATATGTCGCGAATACCCATTGTTACCTTAGGTTGACGTAAAATTCTTAGAAGACCCAAGCGGTTAAAACGTCTAGGCACACGATGGTCGAATATTTTATACCCTACTTACTCCCTAGAATCTGCTAAGAATGTACCAACTGAAACTACGAATTGCTTTACACTTGGGTACTCGCGATCTATGGAAGACTGCACCAGTATGAATGAAGTAAGGTAGATAATACTGTATAGTTTATCGGTATAGTACCATTTTCCAAATAAAAACGACTAAAGCACCATGCCACACGCATTTTGAACATACATATATATAACACGTTATTAACGACGTAATCCCACAAGGTGGTCAAAAATATCTACACCGAATTTTATCTGCCGTAGTATTAGTTTAATTATGTCATAGTATAAGAAAAAATACCCATAATAGGACAAAATCAGCGTATATAACAATCCATAACGTGTTCTAACGACTATCTGAAGACAATCAGTCTTGGGACTTTCTTTCTTATACTATGACCATCTTCCAATTTGTAAAGATCAGTTGTCTAACTATAACAAGACCAAAGAGTTACTCTTTTTATTTTGTTTTATTGTATTTTAGAAATACCTAATTTCGTTGAAGATTTTAAATCTTCTCAATATTTTTACCGCATGACTTTCTATACGTTTTCAACCTCATTAAACACGTCTTTTCTAAACATTACACTTTGTTAGTTATACTTGTTCTTTTACATGATATGACCATTTCTGATTATCGTTCTATACCAACCGTTTTAGATATTGCTTACGCATTGTCTAATATCAATCGTGATCTGGAAAACGTATTTTGTTACAAAGGAAATCATAACATATTTTTATAATATATATACTTTTATAAATACCCACAAGAACTTCAAAATCCGGTTTGCACATTTTTGTTCGGTATGAGGGGTAATTACGCGTTAAAAATCCCAGCTATCTTATATTATATGACACTGATCAAAATAATAAAACAACATAATTTCCATTTTGCGGAACGAACTAAATTTTAAAATTCAATCATGAAATTAAACTATGCTAAAATAAATACCTAACTATCTTAAATAATCTTGTCAACATGTTCAAAACCTGCGCCTAAAATCTTATATTTTAATTTTCATAAAACAATAATAAAATTATAATGTAAAAACACATTTTAAAATTGTAGCTATATCTATACATCAAATCCTCTCCTCGAACCGTCAAAAGACCTCATCAAAACATCACAGCGAATCGAACGTCCAGCGTCAAGCTAAGAGGATCGAAGACGAAGCCCGTCGAGAAAATAAATAGTCGAAGCGATAGTTTAGGTAAAAATTAGGCTTAGGAGGCACCGGCGACGGAGGCGTCGCGAGCGGAGCTTTCGATGAAGTCTATAACGGCCGCAAATTAAAACTAAAACAAATTAACATCGTAAAAGTCACAGTTGCTTTGATATTTGGCTCGTGAACAGCATGGATTGTTTGTGGAGGGCGCGCGCTCTACTTGGTCTGGTAGGGCTGGTAGGCCTCGTCGGGCGACGCCGCCGTCGACGCGTGCTCGCTCTCCATCGGCATCTGGATGATGGGCGGAGTCGGGCCCGTGAAGTACTGGTACGGGTGCGACGCGAAGTACTGCAACATATCAAACTCGACCTACAATTGCAATCTCGCCCTCAATCTGTTGTCGCTCGTAGACGATGCAAAGCTTCTACGGGTACGCCAACGAACGATCATTAGAACTCACGCCATCATATAAAAGTTTTGGTTATTTGCACTCGTAGTAAAAGGTTATCCGTAAGCTGTTACATTTAGGGGAGGGATAGGTACAAATATTGTCGTATGTCTTGATTAACTTAGTGACGACACGTCTAAAAAAATATTATAATTAATAAAACAAACATAATAGTAGGTCAATAGTCAAATTTACAAATTTGTTATTCTACGACATTGGGACTAAATTATATAAATGTACGTAATTTATGAAGGGGTTTCCTAAGCAAAAGGTTCACATAGTAGTGGTACATGCACACACTATTTCCCATAGACTGCAAGCAACATATCGGCTTGGTGGACGACTGACAACATCAAGTACTATGCGTCTATTACATGGATAGGCATTTCGGTTTTATAGTAAGCGTGCTTTTGCAGTGTTTTTGAATTTTGACTAGGCACTTTTTTTGAAGAGTTTATTTGCGGAAGCAAGAGACCAGCAAGTCATTTGTCATAAGCGTTTGGTTACTATCGACCATGTTAGGTGCGAGTCATAACGGCTATTAATTAACACTCACGTATAACTCATTATCCGGCCTTACGCTGTCCCAGTTTACCTGGAAAACAGAGAATACATTTCAGTCGTTTCTGTTTTTTTTTTTTCGACTGAACATCCTCTTTGCTTATCGCACTTTATTTTAAGGCCGTTTCTTTTAAACAAGTTAGGAGAGCGAATTTAATTGGATATTTGCCAATATTCGATTCAACACCAATAAATCATTTGATCTTTATTTGTAGATATAAAATTTTAATACGTGTAGAAACCCCAATGACGGTTTGTTCGGAGCATTTGATTCCATATTGCTCTTATGTTGCCTATAATGAGTATTAGCCTAAGTTTTATATATAGTATAATAATGACAGATATGATACCTGCTTATGCTATGGAATTTCAAATTCTACTTGATATTACTCGATTATGAGAATGCGAATCGGTAAGCTCTGTCTTATTTTTTAATTTCTGATTTTGTTTCGTTGCTTAAAAGCTTAACGAATGATTTTTAAACTATCTATCATAAGATCATCAGCGCCTACCGGGTGAACGAGGTCGCGTAACTAATTATATTCTAACTACGTTATACTTGCCTTAATCTAGTAGTAGTAAAAACCGTCGAAATTGGAACTTACATCAGCGCTTACATATTGGCTGGGCACAGAATCGATCGGAATATGTGCGGGATGAGCCGGATGGGGGGCGTGGTGGGGATGGGCAGGTGGGATCAGGGCGGCGTAGGGCGCGAGCCAAGCAGCCGGTGCTGCGTGGTGGTGGTGCAGCTGGGGGTGGAATGCAGCTACCCCGTACATGCCGGAGCCGCGGTACACGCCAGCGCACTCGCCGCCAGCTCCAGCGCCGACGCCTCCAGCGTACATTCCGCTCACGCTCATCGCCTGAAAATTCTACGTATTGAGTACCTAGCTCGCGGGACTAAACATTCTAACTACAGGACTCAAGCATGTTACAATTGAAGTAGAGAAACCATTTAATAAGTTCATTAAGGGATCCGTTATGTAATCTCAAATTTATAAAACAAATTATGTAAAAGTTGTCTCGTATCTTAATATTGTAATATGTTAAAATTGAATAGCTATTTTACAGCTATAATAACCCTCCATGCTAAGGGTAAAAAGCCTTGATTGAGAATTTGGGAGTACGAAGGGCAAAGTTAGTAGCAAAGGATCTACGGGTCCACAACATCTACGTACTGCTCTGCTGTGTATTAGATTTAGAAAACAAACAGCAGCGGAACAGTAGCAATTGGTATTAGTAATATGACAATTCATTACCATTATTACCTGCGTGATCGAATCGTTATTGTCTCGCCACGCTCTACCATTATTGTCTTGTTTGTTATACAAAGACTTCTTCTTATTGCCACCATCGGCAAACTTCACTAGCAAAGGTTCCTTTGCACCCGGGATTGGGTTGCCATTGAACATCTGAAAAGGATTGCCACAATTATAACAAACTGTTTACTGTTTAAAGTAAATATTAACTCAATGCTAAGACTTAACAAAATTCTTGCAAAATGTGGAAAATCGTTTGTAAATCATTTCAGTTACTAGGAAGTAGGTAGTAGGTATTACTGATAAATTTATATTCTGCAGTAGTCTAATGGATTTGTTACTAAAAGGTAGGGCGGTCCAAAGATTTGTGTAAATGATATCAGGAATATATGTGCTTTGTATATATGATTATGTGTCTGCCGAGCCTTCAATATGAATTAGTTAAAATTAACAGGCGTTTTCCTTAGTGCACTGGGATGTGTATAAAAAAAATCATATTAGCATTTTAAAGTACTAACTACACTATTTGATAGCAATTAAAATTCCATTATGTGGTTAAAAAGTGTGTATATTATTTATAGCTAATGAGTATTAAGTATAAACTCTGGATTGATACATAAGCTGCCATGTTATTATATTTTACTTGGATAATCTGCTCGCATTTCTCCCTGGATTCCATTCTCGCGAAGCCGACTCCCTTGCTATGGCCATGGGTGTCACGCAGGATCCTGGTGGAGACCACCTGGCCGAATTTGGCCAGCAGTTGGTCCACATCATTCTCCTTGAAGTGCGGTGGCAGATTTGCCATGTACAGGTTGGTAGGATCCTGCTCCTGTTGCTGTAAACGCCCCAAGAAAAAAGGTGAAACAACCGTTCTGTAAGCCAAATGACAGTGATTGTATACTAGACTGATTCTATTGAAACTTAATCACAGATTTTCCAAAATATTAACTTTTTTGAAGTGAATTTAGAAAATATTTTTTTGCAAAGAAATGTTTATAATACGAAGATTATTATTGCAATGATATACTTGTTAAACAGACAGAATTATTAGAAAAACATGAATGTGTAAGATTGTGTTTGGTAATGATTTGTTTTACAGTAATTATTAGTGTCGACTATTGTAGAACAAATGGTGTCTCTATTTGATAAGGAATTTCTATATGTCAGGGTGTCTCATAAATAACTGAAGGTTATTTCAGTGTATTGATATTAGCTTGAAGCCCGCATATATTATCTAGACATTGAAGCCAGCTCTGACGTAAATCAGCGGATCGAATCTAATATACTATATTATTATTGTTATGTAGATATCAACGACGTGGGCATATACATCAGCATAGATTTTATGAAGCTAGTTAAAGTCGCATACACACTAATTTAATATTGAAAGCATAGAAATACCCAGAGCCCAATAGCGAAAATACATTGTTATAACGCTGAAGCAAACGATAATAGTACAGAATTAACAGATGAAACGAATGTCTGAAGTAATTTAAGTAAGCGTTATATTTGCGCCGGATTGCGTACCATTTATAGGGATTGTAAATACTTACAACGCGCTAGTGTCGTACAGTTCTGTTTGACAATACGTTGACAAACCGAATACCACTCGAGTTGGTTCCAAAATGAACTGATAAATGAATGTGTAAATAATCTTAACTTTACAAATAATCCTTTAAATCGCCCATTTAATGTCGATGATCTAGACACTGGACCTAATTGTGTATCTAAACAGGATCAAACATCTATAGTCATTATGTGACTCGAAAAGAATAATACTAATTTATTCTTCAGATAGAAAAGGGAATCTGTACTGATGCTACAATATATGCATGGGATTAATCGATTAATCTAGCAAAACATTTACGATACCAAAATATCTTTGCATTTATAGTTTAATGTTCAATTCTTCGGATAGTCAATATAACAGCATCTGTTCAATAGAAACAGGTTGAATATATACTAAAGCTATATTTAAAGGTAGGCGGAAAATCGGGAAGGATCAGGACAGGCAATCAGATTATGTGATATTTAATCTTTTCAATTCCAATTAGTGATCGGGAATAAAGTAATAAGAATTTGTGTAAGTCTTTTTTAAATTTTACTTCTTTTAAAATCTTCAAATGTAACTTACATAACTTATAACTTACACGTTGACAATATTGAATTATATAAATTGTAATTTTTTTTTTTTTTTTGTTGTTATCGCG
>DWJS01000659.1:0-10580 GCA_018248975.1 Codatractus imalena | reverse complement strand
CTGAGATAATAGTGTTAGTCTTACAACTCGGCCATCCTTTATTAAGTGAGTCCTCATCATATGAGGTTCATAAGTTTAGAAACAGGCAATATGGCAATCAGTAAAATAATACAAGAAAGAAAAAAAAAACGTGTTAAACATTATCAAATCATCATCATTATATTATTCGGTAATGCATCAATTTTCATACATTAAGTTTTATCTTGCACGATCTGCTTATATCTACCATCATCTGTGCGATATCGTTACTTGATACCATTCGTTTCTGCACTGATTGTAAGTAATAGCCTTTGCTCAGTTACGCTATATGCTAAAGGAAAACATTATGTTAAACATTATCAAATCATTATCATTATATTATTCGTTTCTGTATCAATACATCTACATTAAGTTTAATCTTGCACGATTTACTATTATCTACAACCATCTGTGCGATTACGTTACTTGATACCATTCGTTTCTGCACTGATTGTAAGCCTATGCTCACGTCTAAACCACAATCATCTGTGCGAAACTGTGTCTCAGTTCCATTCTTTTCCGCACTCATCATTCGTGGTTTATCCTAAATTTACTAGTTTCATGTCTCAAGATCAATCCTCGAACTCATAACATCCTGTACATAAAATACTATATCATCATAAATATCATCATCAAATTTGTCATAAAAATAATTTTATCATATGATTATTGACATCTTGTTTACGTTTTTTATTTTTTAAAGTATCCCTACATCTATTTTTTTATTCATTAAGTCTTATTACCATGTTTTTTTAAATAATAAAGTTTCATATAACTCATTTATAAATTTAATATATATGTTGCACACATAACCTGCAAGATGATAACTAGTCATTGAACCACTTAATCATTAACAATCACTATCATTATCATCATTATCATTTTCGTTGCTACGTCACTATGATAATCATTAAAATGAAGCCAAGGAAATATTTTGTCGATCGTTACAATATTTTCGCATCTCTTTTTTCCTTTCCTAGTTAGAGCAGTATCTTCTACTAAGAATCGATCATTAGGTAAAATTTTTATTATGCGGTAGGGACCCTGAAATTTCGGTATTAGTTTTTTTGACTTTCCTATATGCTCTTTATCAACGATAGTCCTCTCGATTCTAACAAGGTCACCGACACTGTATGCTTTTGACACCCTTCTGTTTTTATCATACCTAATCTTTGCCTTCTGTTGCTCTCTGTCAATTTTATCTTTAGCAGTGGACCTCAATTCCATTAGGTCATTGCCGCTCATGACTTGTGTTGTTTCTGAAATTACGTCTCCTAACATATTTTCAGACTTGGACATCAATTTTAACCCAAATAGTAGTTCCGAAGGACTTTTACCTGTTGATTTATTAACAGTCGTATTCATACCTAACTGTATATCGCCTACGTGATCGTCCCACGTATTTTCATTATCACCGTGACATTTAGTACTCAGAGCATCAGATATAGTCCGATTAAATCTCTCAACCTGCCCATTCGCTCTAGGAGTAGCAACCGCGTTTAATATATGTTTTACGTTAAAATTTTCCACAAACTCATTGAATTTTCTACTAGTAAAACACGAGCCCCGATCTGTTATGAGTCTCGCTGGGGTACCAAAATAACTAAAATATTCTTTAAAAATCTTAATTGCAGTCGAAGTTTTGGTGTCCTTTACAGCTTGTATACTAACAAACTTTGTGAATGCGTCAACAATAACTAATATATAAACATTGCCTCTCCTGGAGCGAACAAATGGGCCAAGATGGTCAGCATGTAATGTATGGAATGGTACTTCTATCTTGGGAATGGGATGTAGCAACCCTTCCTTTTGGCCAGACGGGACTTTGTGGTGTGCGCATTGCAAACACGATGAAACGTACTTTTTGACGAATCGACGCATCTTTGGGAACCAAAATGAACCTCTCAACCTACTAAGTGTCTTTTCGAAACCGAAATGCCCTACGTCATCGTGGTTCATACGCAACACTTGCCATCTAACACCACGCGGTACTACCCAACGTACTCCCTCATCTATCACACGATATACGTGGTCACCCTTAAGCTGGTAATTCTTGCGGACATCGGCCACGAATTTCGTTTCGTCGTCTAATAGAATTTCTCTAATACGTTTTACCTCTTCGTCATTGCTCTGTACGGTCGCGATCCAATCCGTTGGCTGTGTATGCAATATATCAATAATATGGGTGTCAGTGTCTTTGTTAGGTTCAGTCACCGGAGCACGACTCAGGGCATCCACGTGAGCCATACGTGATCCCGATCTGTACTCAATCGTACAGTCGTACTCCTGGAGCTGAACCCACCATCGAGCAATCCTAGGTATAAGATCACGCTTCGTCAAAGTCGTTCTTAAAGCATTACAATCAGTTACAATTTTAAAATGTAATCCTAGTAGATAAACGCGAAATCGACTCAATGAAGCTACGATAGCTAAAGTCTCAAGATCGAAAGAATGAAGTTTTTGTTCATCTTCGGAAGTTTTACGACTATAATAGGCCACAGGCCTCAAGTGACCATCATTGCTACCTCGCTGTATAAGTATTCCTGCAATGCCGACTTTTGATGCATCAGTATGTAATTCAGTCTCTAATCGAGAATCAAACAAAGCTATGATTGGTCGTTCTGTAAGTTTTTCTTTAAGAACGTTAAAAGCATCTGTACAGTCTTTGGTCCATTTCCACTCAAATTTAGATTTTAAAAGATTTGTCAAAGGACACGCAATTAATGCAAAATTCTGTACGAAGCGACGGAAGAAACCAGCTAGCCCTATGAAACGTCGTACATCATGGACATTTTTGGGTAAAGGAAAATTTGAAATAGCCTCTGTTTTCCTGAAACCTGGGCGAATACCATCGCCAGAAATACTGAAGCCTAAAAAATCTAATTCCTTTTGAAAGAAATTACATTTCTTCAGTTTAAGAGTTAGTCCTGCATTCGACAAATGCTGAAGAACTTCCTCCAAACGCAATAAACCCTCGTCAAATGTACTCGCAGGTATAAGGATATCATCCATATATATGACTACATACCTCAATTTGGCGAAAACCCTATTCATTGCCCTTTGAAAAACTGAAGGGGCATTTGCTAACCCAAATGGCATCCGTTTATATTGGTACTGTCCATCGGGCGTTACGAAGGCTGTGAGCGTTTGCGAGCTTTCAGATAACGGGATCTGATAGTAACCAGATGCAAGGTCTAAGCTTACAAAGAGGCAATTCCCGGATAATCTGTCCAATTGATCGTCGATCAATGGCAACGGAAAGTGCTCTTTACGAGTTTTATTGTTTAAGGCTCTGTAGTCTACACAGAGTCTCTTTTCGCCTGTTTTCTTTTTTACGAGTAAAATAGGACTAGCATAAGGAGAGTTTGACTCGCACACGATATTAGCATCGATCATTTCCTGAACCATTGAACGCACCAGCTCTCGTTCTGGATATGAAAGCCTATAAGGACGATAGACGACCGGCTGCTCATCATGCAATTCTATCTCCATCTGCACTACGCTTGTATATCCTAAATCAGCCAGACAGGAAGAGAAGCATGTCTCGTATCTTTTTAGTAGCGACTTTAGTCTTAAAATCTCATCATAAGTTAAATGACTACCATGATTTAGCTCTGCATTCGTATTATCACTATTAAAATCCAATAAATTCACGTCAAAACTTCTGCCACATGTATGAACGCGACTAATTAGTGTTTCTTTATTAATCAAAAGTACACTATCGGTAAAATTTTGAACCAATAATGCTCCGAAACCATCATCTAGCATGTATTCGCCGGGTAATAAGTAAAATTCTTTACCTAACGTACCTCTTAACGAACCTCTAACATATACTGGACCAGAATAATTTCTATCTGCATAGATTTGAATTACCGTCATTTGGTTAGGTTTAATTTCTACGTCAGTCTTCAGAAATAATTGTATTTTATCTACACTTGCCTTGTGGAAAGTCAAGGCATTCGTTGTTTTTGTAATAACTATACCAGGTATCTCGGTAAAACTATGTCCAATAAGCACAGGATATTTAATTGTACCATCTTCGATAATATAAGCATCAATGGTTTCGACAATATTACTTATGTCGATTTCTAGACGCGTTTTTCCGACTGGTACAACAATATTGTTACCTAATCCTCTCATAAAGGGCAATTCACCTACAGACCAACTAACGCCCAAACTATCTGCTACACTTCGTTGTATCAGCGTACATTGACTACCTAAGTCTATATATCCTTCAGTCAAAATACCGTTAATTTTCAACGGGATTATGTACTTATCATTACTATTTTCTTGGATATCCACTTGCATGACGTTCTTCTCTGTACTACTATTACTTTTATTTGGTTCGTTCTGTAAACGTGGACAATCAACTGATACATGACCAAGCCTCTTGCATATATTACACCTTAATAGCTTTCTTGTACATTTATTGCTAAAGTGTCCCACCTCATTACAATTAAAACAGACTACAGATGCGCTAGTTTGTGGTTTAGAAAGTTTTAGATCATTCCCAGTAACATTTTTAATGCCTAAATTTGCGTTATTTGGTAATAAAGTCTTTTTCTCTTGGCATACCTTAGATTTATCAATATCTCGGCTCTGTTTAATTGATTGGAAATAATGAAGAACTTGTTCCGGCTCCTGGCATTTAGCCGCCTTAGCACCTAGTCTCAGAGAACGATCTTCAATACCATACAGTAAGCAATCGACAGCGCGCTTTCCAAAAATTTCACACCTATTTAGTAAATTTAACTTGTCGTAATAATATAATTCTAACGATTCATTGTACTTCACACGTTTAGACAACATTTCCGTTAATAGTTCTGCATAATCCTCACTACTAGGAAAGGAATCATTTAATTTAATTTTCCACTCTGGCCACGAAAATGACATAGAGGGTAGTGCCTGATACCACGTACGGGCAACACCCGTAAGTTTGGGCAGTGCGTAATGTATTATCTGATCATCCCCCCAATGATATAGCTTCGCGCACTCATCTACCTTATTTAGCCACATGTGAACCGTTTGGCCCTTGACCATGGGGTCAAATTCTGGGATGACATTACCCAACATTGGAAACTTGTTGCCCTCCGGCTTAGCACACGACAAATTTTTAATTAATTCACTTAAAAATAACTGAGTCTCACTGTTAGCAAATATAGATTTAGGTACCTGGCTCTCATTGTGCAGCGCGTGCGTCCTTCTTACCATAGGGCTCGGCGAGTTACTTCTACTCAGGTGCCTGTCGCGGCGTTTGGATCGACGCCCACGGCTCTGCTTTCTCTCCAGGTCTCGGTTCGGCCGCTGTTCGTGCACGTGCTCGCGTCTTGACCGTCGTTGACACCGATCGCCACAGGTTCGCGTTCCAGATCGGCTTCGCCCTTCGTCTTGATCACTTGAGTCACTACGTGTTTGTCTTACACTCTTGCGACGTTTATCCGTGTTCACAACTTGTTTTTCAATGTCTTTGTAATTACGGCGATACTTCCGTTTGAACTCAATTATGTCAGGAGTATAGCGGGATCGGCTACGATTCCGACTCGAATCGTTGTTATTGCGATCCATCTTTTTTTCTGCGGTATTTTCCAAAATTTGTGGGAATATTGATTCAATCCCGCTTCTGAGTTGTAAAGGTTCGCTTAAAACTCAGAAATGAAACGATGATCACTTGATATTACGTGATATATTTTATAATTTCAGTTACAACCATCTAACATCAAGGTTCAATACCAAAAATCAATCTCCCGCCAAAACAATATTAAAAACCTAAAGGCATTTTTGTACAAACAGCCAATGTATCGATTTGTATAATCGATTATTGTCAATGACGGGTATCTGTCAATGTAATCGAATAAAAATATGAAAATAATTAACTATGAAAATAATTGACAACAGATACTCGTCACTGCTATCACTAAAGCTTATTCGTTAATATTATTTATTAATCAACTAATATGACTGCCATAATAGTGTTAGTCTTACAATAGAAATTTATAGGTGGCACGAGCATGAGCATTTAAAAAATGTTACATAATATATTAATGTTTTAATTTGTACTTGGTTGTCATGTTGCAGATATTAGATGCTAGTAATTTGACAATCGAGTCCATAGAATTAGAAGATGGTACATCTTTAAAATATACTGTGGAAGATCCAATACCAAATTTTGGTTCGAAATTAATAATAACTCTAGCGAATACTGCTATGGGTGGACAAAAGTGAGTAAAAAGTTTTATTCTTTTAACTGTTTCATATGATTTTACTCTGTTTTTAGTTTAAGTATATGTAAAGTATACATATAAAGTAGTATATATCTATAATGATATAAAGATATGTATATATTATTTACTATATTGTGTATATACTTAAATGTAATATTGTATACTAATACTATTATATTGTCTGCTTACCAAATAATTAAATTAACAATTAAAATAGCAACTAGAATAGATAAAAAAGCTAAAAAGAGTTAAATAAAATAATTTCATGTTTTTAAAGACTATCCTCTTGATCAAAGGAGTGAATTGAGAAATGAAGATACAGAGAGGGTATTGAAAGACAAGTCGATTGATTCAAAGGTTTCTTACACTCTTATTGAGTCCATATCACCCTTATGTGGATCCTTCAAACAGATTAACTTTACAGAAGATGTTGTTAATGAAAATGATGATATAGAAAACATATTTAGTTACTGTATCTGTGCGAAACAAATTTACAGCAACTCTGAAGAAGGGTTAGCAGTATTTCTGTATGATATTTGATTTCTTTTTTCGAAAAAATATTTTTTGGCAATTCTTACTTTTTTAAATTTGCAGATTGAACATAAAGATAAAGTACAGCACGTCCCCAACAGCCACTGCATTACAATGGTTGGAACCAAATCAAACATCGGGGAAAAAGTATCCCTATATGTTCAGCCAGTGTCAGGTAATTGATTGAAGTGAATTGTAAAGGTACCATATATTTCTCTTTGTAAAGTCCTCTGCCTATGAGTAAAAGTAGAAAGTTTAATTAGTTTGGGATATACATATAAATTAGCAGATTAGATAACTTGTTATAATACAGATAAAATAATTTTGAGTGGAGTTGATTTACAATAGGCAATTATTTCGTTATTTTACAATAAATAGGTACTAGATACTTGAATCTGACGTCAGTTACACATGCTCCTATCTTTGAGAAGTAAATTGGAATAATTCGTATAAATGCCCCTCACACACACACACGCACACACACAAACGCACACTCGCACACGGTTGTGTTGATGAAGTAATTGTTGATGAAGTAAGACGAGATAAAGATGTGATTAATAATAATTATTAAACTAAAATCGAAAATTGTTTTTTTTTTTTCGTTTTTAAAATATTTTTTAATAAATAAATAAACCTCAATCTTTATCATACACTTTCGATTTAGAAGATCAAATATTTAATAAAGCCAGTAGCAGCTTCTTAAGCGCATTTTTTCATATGCTTGATATACATATATCGGATAAATATCAAACATCTGATATTTTGATAGTTATTATGAATATCGGATTTTTGCGAACCCTGTTTATGATATATCAATGAAATGTTTAAATACTCTTAGCCAATCCACGCCCGCTCGATCCTGCCTTGCCAAGACACGCCCGCAGTGAAGTTCACGTACGAGGCTGAAGTAACAGCCCCCGAAGAGTTCACCGTCCTGATGAGCGCCATCCGAGGGGAGAATAGAAGCATGAAGACAGTGTTCAGACAGCCAGTGCCCATACCGTCCTATCTTCTGGCCATAGCCGTAGCTGTTTTGGAGTCTAGGGAACTTGGACCTAGGTGAATATTAGTTTGTGACTTTGGTATGGTTTGAGTTTAAATATAACTAGTTAAATGTTTGATATTATATATTAATCGTAAATAGAAACATTGTCATTAAAAATAGAGGGGACCCATCAAGGCGACTGTAAGTAAATTGTAAATTGTTGGCAATAAAGGCTATGGTAAAAGAAAAGTAACCAGTCCACGAGGAAAAAATATATTATTTTCTTTCTTTATAGTATTGATATAACACGGCAATGTTCTGGTGAACATGAATAACAAACTTACAAACATAAAGGTATTCATTTAGATCTTAGCACTTAGATCAGTGCACTCACCGCGCTGGGAATTCTATTGTAGGGTATAAGTGTAGAGTGGTATTATTATTATTATTTCAGATCCCACGTATGGTCAGAGAAAGCGGAGATTGAGCAAAGCGCTTGGGAATTCGCTGAGACCGAGAAGTATCTGCAAGCGGCCGAGAAACTCTGCGGTCCGTACCAGTGGACGCAGTACGATCTTTTGGTGCTACCCCCCTCCTTCCCTTACGGCGGCATGGAGAACCCCTGTCTCACCTTCGTTACCCCTACATTGTTGGTGAGGATTTTTTTATATGTAATACGAGTAAGAATCAGGCATGCCGTGTATGTACGTCGTAAATTATGGTCTATACTCTTCTTACTTTGAGAGAAGACCCGTACCTAACAATGAACCGGGAATGGGTTGACAGTAATTATCTTCTTAAACTTACCAATGTGTTAGGGGGCGTTCATAAATTACATGAGGCGTTTTTAAAAGTTTTCTGTCTCCCACTTCCCCCTGGTGAGATGTCGTGAGTTTTTATTCTATCCCCACCCCCATTACCACACCCCCACAAACAGGAAAAAAAAATGCTTAGTGCAACTTTGCTCTGTTTCCAGTGGAAAAATATTGCGTGATTTATGCCAAGACCCCCTTCTCCCCAAAGCAACGTTAGATGAGATCCTACTCGACCCTCCCACCTTCAACATCTCACGTAATTTATGGACACCTTCTTATCAAAACTATAGGCTGTTACTCTTACTCCAAAGTCACACAAATTAATTATTTTTTTGATGCAGGCTGGTGACAGAAGCCAGGCAGATGTCATAGTCCACGAGATAATGCACAGCTGGACAGGCAATCTGGTGACTAACAGAAACTTTGAGCACTTCTGGTTGAATGAAGGCTTCACTGTGTTCCTGGAGAGGAAGGTGGGAGCCTCGCTCATCAACGACACGGCGGAGGCCAAGCGCAGTAGGGATTTCCACAGCTTACTCGGGCTACAGGAGTTGAGTGAAACGGTATGTATGACTCTGCATAGCGGTGCGGTTACCTTACGGTCTGACTCGCTGAAGGGTCCAGGTTCAATCCCCGGCCAGTCAGAAATCTAAGTTTTTTTGTGCGTCTGCATCTGCAATCAATTCCAGGACTATAAGCAGATTGAGCAATCTAAGTGATGAATTTAGATTTCTGTTCTGGGTCCGGGTGTTTGCATATTGTCTTTGTATGTGTACATGTCATTCACTAAACAGGGAAACCCAGTATGGGGATGATTGTAGAAAGCGTTTTTTTGTTTCCTGTGTTAAAAGGTTTACAGATGGGAGGACCTGTCCTTCTGCTATCATCTATGCATTTGCATTTGTCATCATATTATTATGCATTTGTCTAACACCATAGGGTGTTTTGCTTAGAATGTATGTAGGTAAGATAAAGATACAAGAAGCATACTCCAACTTAGACCGTAAGATGTTGCAATGCATCTGAGGCCTTTTGCCAATGTTGGTGGCCATTGGCCAAAGATAGGTTCCATTCAGTTGGCCATTAATAGCGGATATCTATGGACAGTGACAAGTCACTATCAGGTAGACTACTGTTCTATGTTCATTCAAGTACACCAGTATTACGTAGTATGTAAGTACAAAATAATGTTGTACAGCTTGTTTAGCAATTATGTTGTTGCCAAACTCAATAATATCATATTTAAAGGGCTATAACAGCATCATTATGTTATTGTTAACCAACATTTCATTGTTAATATACTGTCTATTCATCCGTCATTATAGCTATGTTTTATTATATTTCATTATGTTACTAATAAGCATCAAGAGCGATTGCGCTATTTGTAAAAATAACCTATTTTATGTATCCATTCTGTAATATATATCATTCATTATTATTATTTATTCATTACCACTGCAGATAAACAGTAACCTTGGTACCACAAATCCTCTCACACAACTGGTGCCCGATTTGAATGGTGTACATCCTGACGATGCTTTCTCCAGGGTGCCCTACGAGAAGGGCTCCCTGTTCCTTCGTTATTTGGAAGACCTCACAGGCGGCCCCGGTAAGGACTCACCATGTTTCATATTCTAGGTGAACGAGGAGTTGGGTGTTGAGAATCCCTTAACAAGGCTCGTTGTGAACTTGGTTGGGGTTCATCCTGATGACGCTTTCTCCACTGTGCCCTATGAGAAAGGATCGCTGTTCTTGCGGTACCTCGAAGACCTGGTTGGAGGGCCCGGTGAGACTATAATCCAGTTTTAATTCGATCACGAGATTTGTAAAACAATAGTCAAAGACACAGTCACACACAGCGATCGTCGTTTTTCGCTATACTACAGAGGTTTTAAGGAGTGTTTTGTTAAATTATTTATTGAAGATGCCCTAAAAAAATGTCCTTTAGGTATGTTTCAAAATTGAAGAATGTATCTTAGATATTTATTCAAGTCACTATTTCGGCCGACT
>DWJS01000658.1:0-10583 GCA_018248975.1 Codatractus imalena | reverse complement strand
GTCTTTGTGTGTGTACATGGCACCCACGACACAGGGAAGCCTAGTGTGGGGCTATGAGTGTAGAAAGCGTCCTTTTTTTTTAAAGAATCGAAGCGCTTCTCTTATTACCCCATTTATAACCATCTAAATAGCCCTTAACCATACAATTTAGTCATACAAATAAGACAATATATGCAATAAGTAAGCCCGAATATTATTTGATTTCTAATTATAATTAGAAATCAAAATCTTACTTAAAAAACCCTGTCTGTATAGCTTGCCTAGACAGCGACTGAATCAATTAAGGGCTTTACAGTCGAATACTAAAAAGAAGCAGTACTTTTTATTTAGAAAAGGTTTAAAATTCTCGCATAAAACTTCAAAAAACTGCATTCGTGTAACCGCGGGAATGTTGCCTATTACAAAAATATTATTAGAATATTTACTATATGAACTATTATAACATTTCAAAACGCTTCCAATAATAAAAACGAAGTTCACAAAAACTAAAACTACAAACGGATACAAGTATTCATCGGTATTCGTGTTATTACTCTCCGAGCGGCATCAATTTTTATTGAACTACACCGAAACAAACGGAGTTACTTCTGGTTGTAGGGTTGGCACGAAGATATAAAAATAATATTTCTTTTTTTCAGTCAAATGCCAGTCGGACACGCACAAGAAGGGATCCGTACCGTGATAAAGATGTTAAAACACATTTGTACCGGACATCGTAACAACATAAATCACCCTTGTATGGATACTCACACGTCGCAAGTAACAGAACAGATAATTGCCCTGGATTCTTATAAAATTTGTTATCTTTAACATTTATTTTTATCTTTTTTATTTTTATCTGTAACATTTGTTATCTTTAAAGCTTCTATTTTACTTTTTTTGTTATTTATTATTATAGCAGCCGTAGTATTTGTGAAAATTTCAAGTGTCTACCTATTACGGTTAATAGGATACAACCCTGTGATAGATAGACAAACCGCTAAGTCCTTATAGGGCGCCGTTGACAGCCCTTAAAATAAGATTTTTACTTCACATATACACACGAGAAAAATATCAATAAACATCATATATATATCATTTAGATACTGTTAATTTACGACATGTTTACGAGTAAATAGCACATTTTGATATTGACTACGTCAAATAATTTGTATAGAAAGTTAACATCACTGAAATGAAACTGAAATACTAAAAGAGGTAGGTCGTTTTCTTTTATTAAAAAAACAACGTATGTGGCAACCCTAGCCAAAAATGATACGTAGGGTTACGAAACTGAATTACTTTCAGTGTTCCCGGTACGATGAAAGAACGGTGCAGGTTTGAATAAAACAAATGCTTGCTCGTATTAATAATAAGATATATAGCATGTAAATTACACAATGTAGTATTACACTGGGTTTGTAAAATGTTTCATACGTAATGTAATGGTTATATGCTTCAGATGTAGCATTCGCTGAAAGAACGGTCATCAGAAATCATGTAATTCATAATTCCTGAGTTAAAACATTTTAACAGACTTAAATGTTTCACACATAATGTAATAGTCACACGATTCACGGTTGATGTAAATAAGTTAGATAAATAAATTGATAACGACGGCATAAATTATATAATTAAATAAATAAGAAAACCATGTTCTAATTTTGAAAACATTTTGTCACCGCCCTATTTTAATTTTAAAATATGAATTTGGGTAAAAGAAAATTAACATGCTGATACAGAAAGAGAGACTATATTTAAAAAAGGGAGATGGTATTTAAATGAGCTGTTAGATGCAGCAGTGCATACGGCAGAGGACGGTAATCTCCATCTTGAACCGAGTGTCGTGAACAAACAATCGTTTAAGCGTATTATTCTCGGTGGAGAGATATCTGAAGTTAGGTGCCGACAAATCTCTGGAAATGGTGAATGTTTGAATTTAATTCCCACAGAGCTACGAGTCTGGGTAATGTATTTGAGAATTATTGAAAAAGGACGGATTTTAGAACACGTAAAATATAGAGCGCTATTTAATCCATTTCAAGTGTTAGAACAGAAAAATATTGAAAATTATAATATAGATTCGAATATAATTTCACTTCTAAAGATAAAATTGAAAGGATTTCGAAAGATGTGACGTAAGGTTGTTACGATAATTTTAATTAAATATAATCCCTTTAATAGTAAACACTAAAGATAGAATCACAAAGTTGGCCCAACTTTATCTAGACGACAAACACGACATCGGCGGGCCGCAAGTCACCTACGAAACATTTAATTGGCTGACGGGAATAGACATGAATGACAGGTATTAAATACATATGTCACGTGTTACCTAACTGTACTAAAGATAGTCTTTCTAACAATACCAGAGTAGTTCTAAAAACAAACGAGTCAGCTGAAAGTAAATTTACGTCACCGCTAACATCGCCTTTTATTTATAATTATTATTTGTATAATGTGTCAAAGAAGACGTTTACGACACGTCTGGAATACTTCTAGCGTCACGTTGACCATATTGACGTCTGCGAAACGTCAAAACTAGCCGGAACGTCACAAGATATGTGATGGGTGGATAATTTCGATTGCCCAAACGTTATTATATTGATTGTATACGCGTATCATTTTACTTTTTAAACTTGTGTGTATTTTGACTATCGTTTTCTTCATAAATTATGAAACAATTTTTAAAATTAATTCTTAGATTAGAAAAAATTACGAGTATGTACCAAAATACTTCTTTGATTTCAGAATATAAGCATAACTTCGTTTATTGGCAAGTTAGTAAGATCAAACATATAAGGTGAAAAATTTTAACCAATCACGTTCCGACATTCTATACGAAGACAATGTTATGTCACGTCGATATTATCACATGACAAAACCTCAAGATTGCTAATCATAGGAACAACTGTTGAGATGTTTGGCACTCTAACTATACTAGATGATAAATGGTTACAATTATTTACCAATATACGAATACGTATATAGGTGTAGTAGGTAACAGAACCGCGGAGTAACAAAACATTAATCGAGGCGGACGCGTGCGTGTGTGCCAACTATAGAGTGGCCAGGGTGTAAGATCTCCCTCACACCCCCCTGGAGTAGGACTGTACGATAGCAGAAGTGAAAGCCAATGAACTGCCAGAGCTCAGCATGCACTGGACGGTGTACTGGCAACATCGCCTGCCAAAGGGCCGACTAGGCAACAAACCTAGTAAATCGACTTGTATATAATGCTTGAAGGAACTGAAGTTTGGCACGGCTCCGTTGTGGTGGATTTCTGGGGGCTTTGAGTCGTCGTGATGCTAATGTGTATTAAGATAGGTAGTCGTATAAGTGCAAATGATATAGAATTATGTCACAAGCTAAAACGTGTGTACGACGTACATAGGAATGACGAGTGTTCGAGCGTGGAAATAGATCCGGCTTTCACAATATATTTGGAAGGGTTATAGCTTGACATATGTATAAATACCTCGTTAGTAGCGATGCCTATCATGATATCATAATATATTACTCTAACCTTATAAAACCGTGATGTAATAGGATTGAGCAATCAATGTTCTTCTATTTTAGTAAAATCAAAGTATATATTATATAAACATGAGTTAAAAATGATAAAAAGAGGAATGGAATGGGAAACATATTGCTATTAATATAATCGGAAGAAAGGAAAGTAATGATGGCATATTGTACAATGTCCTGTAAGAATATAACAATAATGAGATACACGGAATAAAAACACAGGAGTATCTAAATTATGAAAAGTTTTAGCAGCAGTAAAATTTATATAACAAATTCATGAGCTATATATTAAAAAGTTTCTGTAAAATAATTCTAACAATGCCATCAGTACGAAAAAAATCCCCTGATATTGTGAAATGACTTAGAATCGGCACTCATCAAAATTCATGAAAGTTCACGCCCTACGACACGTAATTCCACGCTCAACTCAGAGGTTGAAAAATTCACATGAACAAACATTTATACATTCATTGCTGGAAATATAAAGGTTATCTTTTCATGTACACTTCGATATCTACAGTAATCATCAAAAACACTTATGAATATGTCAAAGTATATTGAATAAACGATTTTGTCATCGGAATTCTGTAACAATTCTATATGTAGATCTGAACAGGTAATGATTGATTTTGATGGCGATAACATTTCAATGGGACACACACGATGCTTGTTATAAGTCAATAAGCATATAAACATTTTTATACTTACATCAAAAGAGAAACACAAATAAACAAATTTAGTTGGCTAAAAATAAACGTTTATAAACACATTACTGTGGTACACAAAATAAAATTGGAAAGGAAAAAAATCAAAGAAACACAAGTACAAATTAAATACAATGAACATGAAGAGATAAAAAGTAAAAATGTTCAAGAGAGGTTTAATGGTAATTCGCGTACAACGAACTGTTTTCTCGAAACAGGCGTTAAAGACGAACTTATAAATAAATCAGTAGAGAGAACCCACAAAGCGGCTTGGTGAGTGTTGTTGGTAGTAAATAATAAATAAATTTCGTTTAGGTAACTAAGCTTCCGTTGCTGCACGCGAGATATTTCGGTGAAAACGATGCAATTCGCGTGAAAAGCACGACGAAATGTTACCATTTTGTTGTGCTTTAGAAGAATAAATAGCCAACAGTTACTCGGTAGTACAAGAATGTCATTAAAAATACTAATAACAAGTTGAAAAGCAGCCTCAAGCCCAAAATAAGTAATGATCGAGATCGATATCAGCTGATGAATAAAAGTCGTAACTCTCATCGAGGCGTACATTTTTCAATGTTAATAGCACACTACTTTTGTACGGGTAGCGAAATTGCCCGGTGCGATAAAAGGGATCGCAATCACATTGTCGAAGAAAGCCTCGGTCCCAACGAAATGGAGTCCATTAGTGTTTCGTATTGTAATGTAATGCGAGCAAATGAGCGCCACTACAATTTGTTACACACATAACACGTGTTGTACAGTTATGGAAACAATCTGCTAATTGCTTATTGCAGTCGAATGTAACACAATACCGGGGTGTTATTGCTCTATTTTCAGTGCATAACGTTATTATTGGCTATTGTGGGGTCTAGGTCTTTGAAGCCGATACGTTTACGTTAATCATGTATACAATGTGTGAGCAATGCCAAATTTGTTAATACTATACCGTTTGTTATTATTTAATGTAAACATGTCATAAATATTTAATTCGAAATGACAGCGACATAAAAATTGTTAATAAAATAATCTTTCAGCGTATTCGTTCATGATTTTTCGGCAGTGACCTCGCGATAGCTTTCGATATCGTGAACCGTCTGTTTCGGACGCTCCCGACCTATTTCAGTCCACCGGCCAGCGGAGCTACGTTTTAAAACAATGAACTGAGTGCGTAAGAACAGGAAAGGTATATTTCCAGGTTGAAAGACGGAGTGGGATGCAAGCTTGGGCGGGCGTCACGCAGGGAGATCACATAGTACCCGCTGCGATCTATTTCTGCACGTCGCAAAACATGTCTCGGAATTCGTTTCTATGTGTCTGAGAACATCAGAAATCATGTGACTAATGATTCCAGAGTTAAAAAGAGTATAGATTAAAGATTTGCTACAGTATAATTTGTGAAATATCGCCAGGCGTAGTCCACGAGGCTCGGTCGAATCCAATAATAGGGCAGAATAGTAATGGTCACGTGTTTCTGGTGAATTACAGCCGGCGTCCACGACCGATATCCTCTTTGAACGATGTAACATGACGCAAAATAATTCGGGGTCATTACATTGAATGACATCACGAGATTATGTAACTTATGTTAAAACGATTATAGTCTGCCAAATATGATGTATAAATCAATCAGTTTGTCAACAAAGCATTGTTACGTTGCGTGAACTACAACAAATACATCATCGGCGTATTATTAGTAATTCGTGACATGTGACGAGTGGTTGAAAATAGCTTGGAAGGCCCGTTAGGCAGACAAATGGAATATTTTCGAAGACGCTACCGTACCAACATTCATGAGATATTGCGGAGCGTAAAATTTACTTCATATCGTGGTCTGTGTGTGTATATACGTGTAAAAATAGCTCAATTGTTTCGTACAGTTTACTGTACTGACCGCATTAACCTGTAACAGCGGTAAATAAAATGATGTAGCACCTCAATAACGGGCTTGTGTAACGTGTGTTGAGAACATTCGGTCGTTTGTTTTAGGCGGCCGGCAGCGGGTCGGTCGTCCGTCTTCCGTTAGCTTTTAGGGTGTCTTTACAACTGGTCAAGTTGAATAGTATTTACATGGAAATATATTTCGTAAACTATACCCAAACTCCGAGAGAAGCAATGTTAAAAGGTTAAACTCCTACGTTGACTATTCTAAAAAATTCTACTATTCTAAAAAATACTGTATCAATATCAATAATCATAAGTTAACAAAGGCAAACTGAATGAAGGGTGTGAATTAAAGAATATTTCTGAAACTCACACAAATGAAACAGCTTTTAAATATTAACGAACCGACTTAGGTATTTCAGGCGTTCAGAGGTGACACACCATTTTATTTTTATTATTTCGTTGACGCGGCGAAAACCTTCTAAAGGTACCACCGTGCTTTGAGAGTGATACCGGGTTATGTGGGATTCTTGCCGCACATAACTTATTCTCGGTGGACACCGGGATATCCGATGGAACGCATCGGAGGCCACTTCGGAGGTGACAGGCGTACGCAGTTCTCGTAGCGCTAGCTTTTAACTAACAATCGGATGTAAGCTCAAGGTCTTTTGCTTAGATAATACATAAACCGGTGATGTAGTATCAGAAATAGAAGAGCTGTGCTTATCTCATAATTTCCTCATCGCCGGTATGTGAGCAAGGTGCTCACGATTTATTTTAATCTCGCATTATTATGAGTGGGCACGGAATACCTGCGGGCGTTCAATCATAAACCGTTTGTACCTGGTTTGTTTCTGTTGCGCACGGTTTTAAAGAGGAGATCCTCTCGGGTGTACAGTTTACTATCATGTTTCCGTTCGTTCAGCCATTGCCTAATGAATGTGCGGTTGGTGTATTACAATCGGTTGCTTCAGTTCTCTTCTGTGTTGCTAAATGCAAACTATGCGGTAGATTAATGAAATATTGTCATTTTCAAAGCAATATATTAATACGAGCAAGTTTAAACGGCCCGCAATAGATGTAGATATCTGTCAAGTACTATTAAGTAAAGCCATAGATACTCATCGACCGAACAACCCAAATACATCGAACCGTGAGTAGTTATAGTAAATTACTAAAGACACGATTACGTAATTAAAACCAATATCTACACTCATAGATATCGGTCAGTAAAGCGGAGCAAGATAACCACGAGCCGTTTGAGACAAACATCACTTCCTTCGCATCATGTACTGAGTAGTGCAATACTGCACAACACTTCAAGATAAGAAGACAATGGTACGTGAGAAACGGAAATAGCTGTATCCCTGTTAGTAAGAGTGAGTGTGAGTACAGTAGGCAGAGTAGGGGTGGTGGGTACCCGGGGAGAAGGTGACGTAATCGTGGAAATTGATTCCGAGGGCGAAAACGAGGCCGCAACAGTGCCGGCGCCGCGTCCGCCGACGAAGCATAAATTACTGGTTTATTTGTTAACTCTAGAGACCCTCTTTCGTTTTATACTGAGGCGGACGGACCTCCTTATGATTTTAATGTAACGACTAGCCTCGAGGAAGGTAAGGAAAACAAACTTGCTTTTTACGCGACCCATAAAACGTGGAGTTGTAGACAGATTCGTACGCGAACAAATTCCAAAGTTTTGGAATATCAGAAAGAGTCTTCATTATGACTGAAAATTCACAGTGAATTTTAACTGTTGGAGCTTGATTGAAACAAAATGAATGATACTTAATGGGTTACGAAAAGTTAAACGATAATTTACAAATAATCGTCGATGATTGGCGAAAAGCCGTTAAATACCACAATTTGCTTATGATGTTAATGACTTATTGAAGCGTGAGGTTTAATTAATTGGTAACTGAATATTAAACTGTTCACGGTAAAACAACCAATTTCGTGCAATTCGAGGACTACACACGGTGTTAAATTGGTTGTTACACAGTAGGCACGACGATAAAACTCGATCATTCTTCATTATGCAAATTAATTAAAACCCAGTATTTACAGCTGAAAGTAGAACACGTAATAATTTTATTATTAACAGCTTCTGAGCACGTTAAAATAAGCCCTTATACATATAACAAAGGAATAACGGAGATAAAACGTGTACATTATTTTTTTTAATTCAAAAATGTTGTTGCTAAATTTATGTTTGTATGGTATATGACACGGTAAAAAACAATATTTTTTGGAATTATCGTCTGTCTGATTGTATATTCTCGATTAATCTTAAACTAATGAGCTGATTTATATAAAATTTGCTATGGTGATAGCTTATCATCATCAAATGGGTGGTTGTAATAAAAAAAAGAAAAAAAAAATCCGAAACATCTCTTATTAAATAAAAAAAAAAGATCTTTCCATAATGTTCTCAAATATTTGTGGAATCGAAAAAAAAATAGTACTGGGCAAACGTGGTGGGTTTATGCCATCCAATTCTCATTTTGAGCGGAGACCTGGACGTGTGTCTGTGTTAGAGAGAATTTATAACAAATTAGGGAATCGGTTATAAATTGCCTACCATGACTTTAATAAGAATACTTTACTGTAAGACGACAGAACTTTCTAAGTTTGTGATTGTGGAAAGACGCCAAATGTTAAAACCGTCGCGGGAGACACAACCCCTTTCATTCTATCGGACCGCGGAATGTATGAAATTTAATCATCCGAAGCTAATTTTGAAATTGTTTGCATGAAATTGAAGTAAATGCTTGCATGTGGAATATTTGATGAAATTGTGCAACTCGCTCTAGTTTGGACTTTGAAAGATGAATCTAATCAATCTAAGTGATTTTATGAGACTGAATGAATTATCTAACTTGTATATGTTACATTAGAATACAATAGAATTGAATCTGAACAAGTCACAAGATAATTTTAAAATAGTTTAAGATTACTTAAAGATCTCGAGATGGAAAGGAAACGTTAATTTACAAGGCCGTGATCTAATAATCTCATTTTGGAATTTGAATGTATGGATGATAATAAGAAAACTTCGATAGCGTGATTTACGATCAATAGCATATAGTGCCATCTCTTACCGAGAAGAGGAAGCTATAAAGATAATTGTTATAAATTTTGGAGGTGCTTTAGTAGTGAATTCGATTGTATTACAATACACTGAATTAGTTAACATTACATTTTCAAATATTTAATATAAAAATCTAATTCCACAAAGTCGCGTCCAGTAATCTAATGTCCGTATAAAAACATATTAAAAAACATGAACATTCCGTACCACATGTTCAGCTCGCGTGAAATCAACATTGTCTCTGGCGGCGGTTTTAATGGAATTATTCTGTATTTGCAGTCTGCCGCTGAATGAATCACATTCACATATATTTGCACATAATGAAATTATTCATTAATGCAAACCGCCTAGTACAATGCAATGACAAGCCGTGACGCTATCGTCTCGGGTATCTTTGCGGTTTCAGATAGTGCTGCAGATTCTTGAATTGAAATGACACACTTCATTTATTATTTTGGTCAAATTTATAATGAATTATTTATTCCTAAGGCTTTTTATCAAGAACATTTTATAATACCTTAAACTCTTATAAATGTTCTACTAATGTCAAATGAATGAAATAGGTTTAAACAATCTATTAATTTAGAATCGAATGTGTACCGAATATTTTTCTATTAATAATGAAGTTATATTTTTGTGAATTAACCTTCTTAGTTAACCAAAGCCTGTATCAGGTTAAGTTAAAAGGATACATTCACAATACAAGAAACTCGGTCAAATTGCAACAACTACCCACACGGCCCACACTACGCGAGGTGATGTCACCTAGCAAGAACTTGATCCAGGCTGCATTAGTCAACTGTGACGATAGGTGGCGCTTTTCATTAATTCTAGTAAACGTGATAATTTTATTGGATTGACGTCAGTGCTTGATTTAAATGACGTTTATGTAGGCCAAGTTGTAATTAACGGAGAAGGAGCAAAAAATGCACATAAACACACACACAAACACATAAATCAAGATTGCGAGCTGTCTGCAGAATTTCACGACATTCGAGGTCGTCCTTGCATGGAAGATAACCATGGCATATTTGGATTATGGCATCAATAATGATGTCATTCTAATGCAAACATACAACGAACAGGTATATTATTACGTGGCACACAAAGAAAAACTGAAATGCGTCTTTCGTATCATCAAACATCTATGTGAGGGTGAGTGATTAAGCGGTGTACACATTAAACAAACTCGTCTTGCATGCTCTTGTTCACATTTCGTATGTTTATGACAAGCCTTTAATGATGCACGAACGGGCTTCTTTATGACGAATTATTCTTTGAAAAACTGCGTAAAATTAACGTTTTGTGGTTGATAGAAATTAGTTTCGACCTCGGAGGTATCACTGCGCCTTATTTATGCCTTGCAACAGCAGTGTCAATCACTGGTTCTAGTACGGAGGGTG
>DWJS01000657.1:0-10584 GCA_018248975.1 Codatractus imalena | reverse complement strand
AAAGACGATACACAAACACCCAGACCCAGAACAGAAATCTAAATTCATCATTTAAATTTCTGACTGGCCGGGGATCGTACCCGGAACCCTCTGCGTGTCAGACCGGTGTTGTAACCGCACCGCCACGCGGGTCGTCAAACTATTTCATAAAATGGTCGAGTATTTTATGTTAAATGATCAATTTTACGATCTGGCCACGATGTCGTTACAATTTGATACAATTTGATACAATACGGCACCGCATTGTATCCCAATTCGTTGTTAATTGTGTTAGTATCTATGATGGTTATACCGCCATCGATCGGTTGTCAGGGCCTTGTCCGATTAAAGTAGCGTGCACCACGGGTTTGACGTTTAGGGCTTAAGATGTTATGTTCTTATATTCCATATATTTTAACGTAAACAAATTAGCACTCGATAATGGAGCGAGTGTACAGCTCAACACAAACTGAATAATGTATCGATTGTCACTAATTAAGATAGGAACTAATGACCTAATTTAAATAATATAGCGCTGTACTTGATAAGTTGCACGAACACGCATAACAAGCAATCATACAAAGCCTACTAATTAATAATACTATTAATAATAGTAATAATGACGGTCACAGTTACTTGATTTTTAGTAGAGCAGCTATATTTGCTAAGTTGCCGAAAAAAGCATAGAAAGCACTGCTATGGCCGGCGTTATTCAGGGTGGCATGAACTACTGTAAAGTCAACAGGCGGCACTGACCTGTCAACTTCAGATCGTTACAGTAGATTTAAATAAAGAGAAATGAATCGAACTTTGTAAAACACTTCTACTAATATTGACTTATAAGTGCATATCAAGGGTATTGTAATTGAAAATGAAAGAAAGATTTTCAATTACAACCTCTTACGCATTCAAGATTTCTTGGGAACCGACATGACGCATACTCGTTACTCACGAGTACAGTTGAGTGGAATTATAATCGCTTGCAGTGCAGGAACATTCCGGCCTCGACTGTACGTTCAATGTCCAGCGTGCGTACGTAATGTACGAATGTACTATTTTGAATTATTTTTTTATTTCTAGGTTGGTGGTGGTTGGATTTTTTTCTCGCAAGTACATTAATTAGTAGGCTCTCGCTAGCGTGGAGTCCTGAAAAGTACTCGTTGAAAATGTTGGTTAAGTTTATCGTTAGCGGTTTCCGGTTTTATTTTGTGCGCTGTTACGATTATGAAAATTCGGCCATATACCAATCGGACAAGAAGGGTTCCGTAAAAATGTTAGACACTACATATTTAGTTACAGTACATTTTCCGTGAACTCTCACGGCAAATGGCATTCGCGCCATCTAATTTATGAATGGATGTTTCTGCTGCACGAATAGGTCAGTTAATTATTATTAATAAAAATGTATTATAGCGGCTATACTAGTACACATTATGAAACATTTTAAGTGTATCTTTTACAAAAAATATAACCCAACTGACAAATGGCCTCAGTAGTGGGTTCCCGTTGGCAGCCTTTGGTTGTGAGACCTTAAAATCAATATGTAAAAGATTACGAAATAGGTAACATTTTGTGTAATAAAGCGTACCAACATTAATTTATTGCGTGACATTCTTACACGTTTCTTTCACATCGTCAAATTTATCGGTTTACTTATCACATCATTGCTTTGGCTTAGAAAAAATATCTTCGCTAGCATTCATCGTTTTTGTTACTAAATAGTAATTTTGAGTTGGAAATTTTTAATGCCTGGAAATCTCGTGGCGAAGTGCAGTCATAATATATTGTTAAAGTAAATCTTAATAAATAAAATGCGTGTGGCACTCGGGGACTGCCGCGGTAAAGCTATTGCATAGCATTTTTTATCAACTTATGCCATTATATTATTTATTTATTTATGCAGTATTTTTTGCTTTCTTTGATATAAATTCAAGTTTTTTCTTTGATATTAATTCATGTTATACTTTCAGCTGCTTACATATTCGTCCGATTTCGGAGCAGCTCGTCTCGATCAATACGCGCTTCGTACAGTCGTACCATATACATACACGTTAAGCTAACGCTTGGCCGCGCTACATGGTAGGCGGAGTGGGGGTGTTAGGTTTTATTTTCGTTACGGAATTTCTTGATTCAGTCGCCTGGCTCAAAGACCGTGATAAAAGCTATGCAATAGCTTTCTTTGATATTTATTCAATTTCATATGCTCTTAATAAATTTGGATCATTTTATTTTAACATGGCCTAAAAACATCAAGTGTGTGTGGTTTTTTTTTTCAAATGACGAATAGATTATTTTTGGTCTTTACTTATGTCGTACCAAAAGCTGTACTGCCAACTTGTAGATTTGGTTTATTTGTCGTAGGTATGATCTACTCCCACTGTATGTGCGTAAGCTTAATTCTACTACTTTTAATAAAAATATGAATTCGCTTAGGCGCATGGATTCATTGAATTTTGAACACTGATACACACTAAGATTAAAAAACCTGATTCATTTGAAAGAAATCGGCCTTTTCCTTAGAAATGCTACCTAAAATTTAAGTGAACTGCCTGTGCACTAAATTACTTTGAAAGCAAGTGCACACAAAACTGTCCAGTAACACGCCATACCATTATGACTGACAACGTCACAGTTGCAAATGCGCAACCAATCTAGTTGCGCAAAGCTCGCTTCGGTTACAATTCAAATTAAACGCATTTGACAATCAATTTAAGCACGGTATTAACCGTTGACTGAGTAATCGTTTTGTAATAATGTACCAAGCGCTCATAGCACCGCGGCTTATGTAGATCGTAAACGAGCTGCGAAGTTAAACACAGTCGGGCGCGAATAGCAGTCATCAACCCATGTTGAGTATGAAAACCATTATGGGCCCTTTGAAGACATCGGGCGCACTTTGGTTCCTATGCCGTATATACTCGACCAATTTACATTGAAGTAGCGTGCTGGAATATACTACAGGCCTTCTCTAGTTGTGGAGAGGAATCCGTGGTCAACAATGGCACAAAGATTGCATGTAACATAGGTGTGATATTACCTGTACGTTTCGACTGCGTCGGCACTGCGGATAAGTTCGGAAATTTTGACATTAATTTTGTTATTTTCCTTCTTGAAATTAATTTATATTTACCTTGCGTTACTATGTGGTTTTACATATGCTGTAGTAAACCAGTTACGAGATAAACAGTTGGTGTATAACCTAATTTACCTTAATAAGCAAGTTTAAGTATCAACTGCGATAATTAATGTTTATGTATTAGTTCGAATGTAGAAGTTCATGCTAAAGCCTTAGGTAATATTACTTGTCAAGTCACTATATCGAACAAAGTTACTCTGTTTTATATTCGGACTTGTAAATGTCCATGGATCCAGTGACCACTAGTTCCAGTAAACCATAAGATTAAATATGTGTCTGATTGTGTTTTGTTTTTTTTTATGAAATAGAAGTACCAAAAAAACTGCAGTCCACCTAAAAGTAAGTGTTTAGTGGCCACTTACAATCAATTGGAACCGCCCATGGATATCATTAATCAACGTCACATTAAGCAGTCATATCTTAGTGGTTACAATTTCGTTTCAAAACCCTCTTCAAAAATCATTAATTTTTCGAAATTATATCCATATTAGAAATAAATTATCACAGCTTCACGACGAAGGAAAACATCACGAGGAAACCTACACGCCTCTAAAAGAAAATTTCAAAAAAAAAAGATGAAAAACGCGTTTTCAAAGGAATGTAAAATCCACCACTCCGCTATTGGCCTAAATCCTTCGCACTCTGAGAGACCTATGCCCAGCAGTGGGACAAAAATGGTTGATGATGATGAACCTCAGAAATGTTCGGAGGCCTCGCATTGCAACCTCCGTGGACTAAGTTAGAATAAGTGTGTCTCCTTTAAGACTCCCTTCACCCACGTTCTTACATTTAAAACAATTATTCAACTGAAAAAAAAGGAGAGAAAAAAATTCATTAGCATTAATGAAGCGAATTTATTCGATGCAAATTTGCCAAAGGAATCCCGACATTCGTCCCAATCTGAATAAGTGAGCTCACAGGAACATTGTCTGAAATAAATCCGACGATTCGTTATAGGATCAACGACCTCATTCAGAGTTTTAATTCGTCTCATTAATCCCTATAAGGATCCCGGTAGGCAGCGTGGCCGTAGACGGTACTTTGAATGCATTCGTCAACTTTATTTTTGTTTAGTTCTATATGCGGATATAATAGCTTTGTTCTCGTACGTTGTGGTGACAATTAAAGGCCAAGTGCGAGTCGGATTCGCACACCAACGGCTAGATAGATTTATGTAAATATTCGTTTTTTTTAAAGGTTTTATTCTTTTATTAAGTGTTTACGTATTACGCTTTATTATATCGCACCCACAGAATGAAACTGACTTAACTCAAAATTTTCAATTTATGGGAAATGAGCAAAAACGTTTTCAAAAAAGTGTAGTGTTGAATAAATTTAATTATATCTCTCCCGTGTTTCATTGGAAATGATTGATATTTTGCGGATTTATATATTGATCTTTAGTGTATAGATTGGTAATATTATATTCAATTTTAATATGTTATAAATATGTTTTTTGAAATTAAATATAAAATAGTGTTAAATTAAGTCACTTTGTTGCAAAAATATTTTTGTATTTCTGGAACTTTTTACGAGTTAAGCCTATTTAAGACGCAAGATACAACAAATTCAGATGGCATATTATGCAATCAGTCATTATTTTACCATAAATATATATTGATCCAAGGGCGTAAATTAAAGATCAAAATAAAAACGCAACATACTATTTATTTTAAAATATTTAAAACAGTCTTTATAATATTTTCTTTAAGTTTTATCATTAATCACATAGTAGTGACTGAGATCACTTCTAAATTATCAAGTAATTAAGTAAATTAGGAGGAACTGTTTTAGTAGGTAACTTTGTCCTATAATAGGAATATTCTTGTATAAAAGATTTATAATAATTAGTGTAAATATTTGGAATTAAGTTTTTTTTTAAGTAAATCATTGAGATCTTTCTTTTTGTTTGTACTTAGCTCAATTCTTTCCGAATAGAGCTTTTGCAACTCTATATCTTCAAGTGATCGCATTTTTTTCTTTTGTTTCTGACATTAAGTCTTTTAAAATCCCCTTTATAAGATGTTTTGTAATAAATAAGAAACGGTTCTTCCTTTGCAAACATCAACATTTTAACATTACCCCAGGTAAAAGATTCTCTGTCCCAAAAGTAGCAATTTACGTTTTTATAACAGCAATATTTAGAAGTAGTGTTTAATTCTTTTAACTTATCTAGTTCTACTATAGTAAAGTTAAAACTGTTTAACCTCGATTTATAATAAAAAGCAGAGATATCGCCCTTTGGACATTGCCCTTGAAGATCAAAAACTGCGCAAACAGTAGCCTCGCTTATGTTTCGACGATCTTTTCGCTTTTCTTCTTTGGATAAAACTTTTTCCTCCAAATGAATGTCGTATTTTTCTTGGATGTCTTGTCTAGTGGCTTCTGAACATTGTAAATATTGAGTACATAAGTCACATTGGTCCTTCTTTGGTTTAAAAAAGCTAATATTAAACTCAGTAGTGAATATCTCGTAAAACTTGTTAAACTTTCCATAGGGCTTGTTATTTTGTTTTCGATTATCTACATAATCTTTATATATTTCCGTGATTGTTCTAGAACCATCGATGTACTGTCGTGTAGTTTGTGCTCTCAAATAATGTGACTCGATCCGGGGAATAGAGTTGATATGGTTTTTCATATCTTGAACAATATTTGCGTCAACTTTAATGTGCCCCGCATGTTTCCCTCTAAGGTCTTTCTGTACAAAACCTTCATTATCTCTCTTACTTTTAACGGTGCGAATCATACGATCGGTAATGTCCAAAGTGTGCAAGAAAAACGTTTAACACACTCGTCGTTTTTCATTATCCACCACAAAGTAAAATGCGTGGTTAAATTTTCTAGGGTTTTGTGCATTGGAATAACGGTATTTTGGAACGATTTCGATCATACAAGAATTGATGTAAGAACGTTGAAGATTAACATCATTAAACCCCCAAAATTTAGCAAAAATAATTGATCTCTGATCCTCTTTGATGTTTTCTCGACATTTCAGCCTACACTTTTCAGAACATGGAGGTTTTAAGGAGCGTGCTTCAATTTTACGCTTGGATTTAGACATAGATGTGTAAGATTGACCACTATTTCTTGCAATTTTAGCAGCTGTTTGTTTCCATTTTGCTACATTACTCTTCCTTTTTCTGCTATTGGGTAAACAGGCATTGCCGTCTTTAGCGTCTTTATTTGACTATGAGCTACTACTACTGGATGATGAACTGCTGCTATTAGACGACGAACTGCTACTGGACAAGCTACTATTAGAAGAACTACGAATAGAGGTTTTTTTCTTTGATGATGAAGGTGAATCATTACGAAATGGTGAAATCAGATTTGAGTTAGAAACATGTTTGACTAAATTCTTGTATTTGTTAGAATCAAAATTATCTTGCAGATCATACGACGGATCATTGTCGCTCAAATCTACGTCGCTTTCATCGGAGCGTATTGGTGATATCTTGTATTTGTTTACGGAAATAGATTTTCTCCGTGGACGAGAATCAAATGAAATTTTACACAACTCCAATAGTTTGGGGTAGAGGAGTGGGTAGTCGTTGCTTGATAATGTTCTGCTAACCATTGAGCAACATTACTGTTGGTATAATTATCTAAAGAATCTGTCTCTTGTTTGTTTCTGCCAGTGTTCAAATCCTTCATTACTTTTTCAATGGGTATTTGGTTTTCTTTCATGTTAGCATTCGAATATGTTGTAGCAATCGAGTTGGGTCTTACTTTTGGAGGTGTTATTTCCAACAAACTAAACATATCCTGAACTTGCTTTGATGTCATTTTACCCAGGAAATAAACTTCAAAAGCAAAGCCCTGAAACAATTACATCATAATATTATAATTTGTCAATAAGAATAAAAAAATACGTACCTAAATTAAAAAATATCATACACAACTTCTATACAAAAGAGACAAATTTCGATAAATGTCCTACTCATTTAAATTTTTTATCTACTAAAGAGGCTTAATACATAAATTAACAAAAAAATTGCGTAAACGTGTAGTCATAAATAGACCTATTCTTATATGTGTCGTCCTTCTTTCGATTGATTTTATTACTAAAGAGACGGGATCCAAAAACGGTCAATATAATCTAATAAAGTTTTTGTAATAGACAGACTTATATCAAAAAGGAGTCAGTTTAGTACAAAAAATAAAATGTACTTACCTTCACAGTATTTGCAATGAACTGGCACAATTCGAGATCCGTCAATATTATACACGTCCACTCGCGGACACCTCAGGCGCAATACTGATTCGGTCTCTTTCATATAATACGCATAGGTGAATAGTACGTTCACTTAAAGTGACCGATGTATACGTTGTCCCTTTCTTATTCATAATTTGGACTCTTTTAAACCACAGGGTTATAAAGCAGTCTTTTTAACGTCAGTTTATAGCAAAATCAGAAATTACAGGAATTTTGACTTAGGTCACTTTCATTCTAAGGGTGCGCTATGTGTCATAGATAATCAATTTATTCGCGATGAAGTCGCGGGCACCAGCTATTTTTTTAATATTTTTGTTATAGCGGCCATAGTAGTATATATTATGAAATTTTCAAGTGTCTACATATTACTGTTCATAAGATACAACCCTGTCTGAACAGCGAAACTTTAGCAATAGGGTCCCGTTGGCACCCTTCGGATATCGAACTGTTACGATCCTTATGCATCCTTTAATGCTTACCTGTTACTATTCTTACCTACTCATCATTCATCGATTCCTACTTCCACATCCAACGGTTGTCTCAATGTTTTTTTTTTAAAAACCCTCAACCCAAACTTCCTGTAACAGAACCCTACACCAGGTTCCTGTGACAGACGGATAGCGAAATCTTAGTAAAAGGGTTCCATTTGCACCATTGTGGCCCATGGTTCCATGGTGATAGCCCTACACTGATCTTGCTGAAGTAGCAAACGATGTGGCAGCCCTACACGACAGACCTTGCTGAAGTAGCCAACGATGTGGCAGCCCTACACGACTGACCTTGCTGAAGTAGCCAACGATGTAGCAGCCCTTGACTCACCTTGCTGAAGTAACCCACGATGTGGCAGCCCTCATCATCAGCGTTGGTCATCACGTAGAACAGGAACGGCTCCACATCGTAGTACAACGTCTTGTGGTCCAGGAAGAACTTGGCGAGTAGACACAGCTGTTGGCAGTACTGCTTATGCTTGCGCCCGTCCACTTGCCACACGCTCAGGTTGTCTTTTCTGTACACCTGTTTGTAATGTTCTGTTAGTATTGTTTTTATTATCTTGGTGCAATCCGAGGGGAAATTTTGTAGAGGGTCTATACTCCCAAATCGTTCACTTCAAACTTACAAACCTATTAAAAATTCATTATAAATGAAAGTTATATAAATACATGCTTAAATCGTCTACACCAGTGATTCAAAACCAAAATGGTTCAGATGGACCCTCTGGGGTTCCCGGAGACTCGGCAAATTTCCATTGTTAGATCTAATTCGTCACATTTTTTATCTAGATACTAGATGGACCCCTTAATGTCCACGGAGACTCGGCAAAATTCCAATTTAAATCTAATCATTTTTAATAGATTTAGAAATATGACTTAAATGTAGCAGCAGGGGGTTCACCGAAACCAGTAAAATTATAAGTGGTTTAGAAAAACGTTTGGTAACCTCTGGTGTATACTATAGTTTCCTCCCGAATTGTCGCTTTTCATAAAAAAAAACGTGATTAATTTTACTATATCAAATCCTTTTTTAATACCATATAAAATACTTAACCTATGTTTTTTTTGTATTTTGTATCGGTAAACTGGAATTATATATATAAATACGTTTCCCTAACCGCTAAAATGTAAAACTGCACCATAATTACCCTATTACCGTTCAAGCGACATGACGAGTACAAAAATTTCCATTTTTTTCCTATATTTTTATTTATGTATATATGTGTACATATATGTGTGCATATACATGTGTGTATACATATGTGTGTGTATATGTATAAATGTGTGTGTGTGTGTGTATATGTGTTCGCGCGTACCTCGTCCCCGGGCGGGTGTCGCCAGACGCACTTCGCCTTGTGCCGGTCGGAGGCCGCCCGCGACTTGTGGTGGTTGAGACAGAACTCGCACACGAACAGCCGCGGCACGCGCGCCGCGTCCCCCGGGTACGGGGACTGGTACCACACCTCCATCATGTACTTGCCCATCACCACGTATCTGGGGGCGAGGGGGTGTTGGGGTTAGCGGGGGCGGCGAATACAGACATAGAGGATGAAGGGAGGAGAAAAGGAAGTGAGGAACGGAGGAAGAATAGTAGGCAGCGAGGAAGAAGAGAAGGATGGGAGAGGGAAAAAGGAAGAAAGTAAAAAAGGAATAAAGGAACGAATGAAGGTCAGAAGGAAAGAAGGCAAGAAGGAATGAAATATTAAAGGAGGATGATGTAAAAATTCAGGGAAAAGGGAAAGAGAAAACAGAAACAAAGTAAGAAGCAAAGAAAGAAACAAATCACATAAAATAATTTTAAATAATTCGATCCTTTTTCGGTTTTCTTTCGTATATTAGAATTCATGTATCTTTGAATGATAAAGTATTTTCCTCTGGTTGAGGGGTGTAGTAAAGGAAAATCGTTTTTATGAGGCATTCCACCTTAGTCCTTAAGGGTAGCAACGCATGTGTGCCCGACCACATATAGGAATCTAATCCTAGCTATCTGACTACATATAAGACTCGAGTTCTAATTGTTAATGCTATTCTATCCTATCCTAATGGTTAATTGCAGATGTCTATAAGCAGCAGTGGTTACTTACCATCAGGTGAATGTTAGTTTGCTACTTCGATAGAATAAAAAATAACAGAGTCCTGATTCAAAGAAGTGCCTTCTATAGAAGCTCTATGCTATAGCATATGCTTATCCAATACCCTTATGTGTAGATATATCCCCAAGCACCCTACATCCTCGTCTGAACGGTTTACTCTTCCTCTACCAACATTAGAAGGGTCACTTTTAAAAAATGTATCCATTCCCTCACATCAACTGAAAGATTTATCCTTCCTCTCCCAAGATCCTCATCACAAGAATCACTTTTCAAAACATGCCCCCTTTCCCCTATATCCTCAAATGAACGATTTACTCCTTTCGTAATATCCTCATTAACCTAAAGGGGTCGGTATACACAAACATGGTCACCTCGTGCCCTTATCCGTGGATATATCCTCCAGTTCCTCCTCAATCTTGACTGCGGCCAGGGCTTGAGCATCCCGGAACAGCCTCAGGTCGTAGTCAGGCGCGAAGCCGTCTAAGATGGGCTCCCGTTCCTCCCCGACGTCCTCGTTCGATGGCATTGAGCGGAGCTCCTGACTGCCTTTCCATTTTGATCGCATGTCCTGGGGACAGATACAGTGTATTTATTTGGAAATACAAACAGCTTCACACACAGGATGGATTACATTATAACAATAATAACATTTAGAACAAAGTAAAT
>DWJS01000656.1:0-10588 GCA_018248975.1 Codatractus imalena | reverse complement strand
GTGTTTGTGTATCCTCTTTGTGTATGTACATGGCGCCCACAACACAGGGAATCCTAGTGTGGGGCTGTGAGTGTAGAAAGCGTTTTTTTTTACACTGGACCAGTGGATTGGTATACTCATACTCCAAAACCTCTCGCAGCCAGTCTTGCAGCAAGGAGCGGTCTGGGCCCAGGAGTGAAACATGTACTCATTAAAGTATGGATTTTTAATACAGTTGTTGCTGAAATACATATGGGTGGTTGGAATCAAAATATTATTAAAAGCAACTTTGTCATCAACAGTAAAGAGCTTTATATCATAAAACGAAAAATCACTATATAAAAACACGGTTTCGACATAAATGAAAAAAAGTATATGCGAATGAGCAAGCTCGAACTAACCAATCGAGTTTTGATATCCATTGAGTTCAATACCATCTAAAAGCATTTATGATGTTTTTACAATTACGTTTTATTTGTTCACTTAAGATTACAAAAACCAATACTTTTAACATAAGTAGGCATGGTATACCTTATCCTGAAAATTAGAAAGACTTTAGAAATAAGTGTATTTTTTCTATTATTGTTTTTTGTGATACAATATTAGCGGCAAATATAAATAGATTTTTTTTTTACTTTGAAATATAACTAACATTGAATTCTGTAGTAAGACTAAATTTAAGAAAATAGATAGTAGAAAAAAACAACCCAACAGTACTGATTTGTTATGAAATATTTTAATGTGCTCTGGCTTTCATTATAAATAGTATAGCTTTAAAACCATTACATTCTTCCGTTCCGTCTATTATCCTATTACGTTCAATTTGCTGTCCATTAATTTGTCTGTCATTTCAATTCGCGTACATTAATAACAATTATATTCCAATAATGAGACGAGTACTATAATGACTCCATCGCCATCAAACACTAGAATTTCTTACGCTTTGATTACACAAAAAGTTATTTTTCTTGCTGCGAGTGTTAAGCGACTTTTTGCACTTTCAAGTTCACGTAATACTCGTGACCTCTAGTGTAAAAATGAATTGCAGTTAGACTAAAACCGTCTTCCATGAGAAATAAAGTTAAAATTTATTCGAAGCGTGTTCTGGTGAACTAAACCGGATTCTGTCTTCTCATGTTCCAAGCCCGCCGTGCTTTTTGTCGACCGTCACCTGTCATTCATTATAACACTATGAGGTTTTTATTTCGACAAGTAACATCTTCCAATGCAAAAAGTGTTTATCTGAGATATTACTTCAGATTTCCTTTATTGAAAATACATATTTTATTAGAAGCAAAATTTTGTGTTTATTATTTTTGGAACGTATTCTAACCTATCGTCTGTAGTGTTATACTTATCATTATAACTATTATACTTGTCATTATAACTATTATACTTATCATTATATTGTTATTTTTGACAACTGCATATAATTAACGCTATCTAATAATTAACGCTATCATTAACGCGACCACTTTGTATATCCAAGATCCAAGCTGGTTTATTTTAGTTTTTATTTAATTTGAATCCTTATTTACTTAATTTTTTAACTTGTTAACGATTAAATTAAATATTCCATCCAAATTATTTATGAATAAAATATAAATATCTCAATTGAATACACAATATCTAAAATATACTACAGCAACTTGCAAATTACAAAATTACACCGCATTTTAGCACTATTATGTGAAATTACGTAAATTTACAAATATCTTACCAATACACTACACAGCAAGTACGCAAATTGTGTTAATTTGTTACAAAAAAGCTGTTGAGTCAATGAATTGCATTATGCAAACACTATTTTAAGAACGCGACCTTGACTGTAGCGATCACAAAATACGATGCAACTGACTATTTAATATAAGCATACAATTCGTGACAAATAAAAAAGAGGCTTTCTACATTCATAGCCCCACACTAGGATTTCTTGTTTCGTGGGTGCCATGTACACACACAAAGACACAAACACCCAGACCCGGGGCAGAAATCTAAACTCATCTCTTAGATTTTTGTCTGGCCGGGGATCGAACCCGAAACACTCTGTGTGTCAGACCGGTGTGATGACCGCACCGCTTAAGTTTATCTAATATACGTTGTAGGTTTTGAGGACTGAGTGTGGAATGACACACAACTATCCCCCAACCCCTGTCGTAGGAGGCAACTATAGGAGGCACAGATATAATTTTTCTTAAGGAGTTGGACGACTGTCATGATAGCCTTTCGTAATACGAGTATCTGTTAATTGTAGTTTAGCAGTCAATTTGCGTAATACTTTGCTAATACCATAAATACACAACTGTAATAGAAATTAATTATAATAGAGTTCAAAGATCTAACGTAATCGCGATTATGAGGCAATTATAAATTGATTCAACATAGCCTTTACAAACTCCCACTGAAGAGAATGTATGAAAAATTGCTTTTCAATGTATAGGAAGGACGTTAGTGAATAGTTTTGCGATTTACTTCACCGCGGCTTCATTAGATCGCTATTGAGATTTAACCTCGGCTTAGAAGGGGTCATAATTTGTAGCTAATCAAAAATAAAAGGCAGTTTTTACATCATAGACTTTGTATCAAAATATTAAGAAATCAGTAGCATGTTGCGTATGACCATCATCTTATATTAACTAGTTCACGCATGCAGTTCCGACTGCACGTAGTTCCATGCTATTAATAATTAATGCATTTAAGTTATCTGTTTATATTGCATTTTGTAGGAGTAGTTCCAGAGCATGCTGCCATCTAATGTTAAGTGATCACTGCCGTCCATGGACGTCTGCAGTCAACCTCAAATAACATCGGACATTTGTGATCGTCACAGCTGCATTTTTACCTGTGAGTAAGTCGGAATGCTTCACATAAGTGTCTCTCCGTTATCCTTCAAACAAAATCACAACAGCATTTACCGCTGCTAATATAAGGTAGAAATAGGTATGCCAGTGCTGCTTCCGTAGCCGAACCACGAAGTCTTCTACCACCTTTAAATTCACCAGCATTTTTTTTAGCTCCAACACTTGCCATTCCAAGGCATTGTGGGCTTTGAAGGGAAATAGGAATATGAATAGAAAAGGAAATATGAATCCAATTAAAATTTGATCAAAGATGCATTATTAATCCTGATTAGCACCGGGGATGGTGCCATGCGGCAGAAATAGGTCAGTCGGTATTTACTCTGCAGACAAATCCCGGAGGGATCTTAAAAGGTTCTAACAGAGAGATAAGCAAATATCTGGACACGAATGCTTTGTACCAGACATGTACCTAACTTAACCCACAATTTAAATGTTACTCCTACATGCCAATTATTGAGAGCTTGCTAATGTTAACAAACTGAATTCGATGTCTCTCAAGCGTTTATCGCTCGATTAAATCTTAGTCAAAAGGTTAAGATTGTTGTCCATTCACACCTAAATGTAAATCGCACAAGTAAATAAGTAGAAACTTGTGATGGAGACGGATTTCCTGCGTTTGTTTTTGCTTGAGAAATGTTGTGGTTGAATAACAAAGTTTGTCTACAGTTCCGCATTATGTTTCATAAGTTTATCATCTTGAATTTTGCTTTATTAGAGTTTTATAAGGCATGCTCCCCATTTATTATGAAGGGTAATTCGCAATAGGCGCATAAACTTAAAAGTATATAACTACTGATACTTTTTACAGCTTTTAATGAACTTTTTATCTTGTTGTTATGGCGGTAATAGAAGTGGAGATTCTGGGAAAATTTCAAGTGTCTACTTTTACGATTCAAAAGATACAGGAAAATATGAATAGCGGAGCGTTATAACAATAACATTTATTTTAATTTTTAAATCATAGGTATACGGTACAGATAAATATTGTCTGCCATTTAAAGAGCGCAATGTCAACTTGTAAAGTTTGGCGCTAAACCTGTCCGATCATCAAAATGCAAGGTGCGTGCAAATTTGTGTGTTCCGCTGTGGGACGCATCTGAAAATGGCGAGATGAGTCACCAGGTTAAAGTTTTAAGGCATGTTCGGACAAATATTTTCCCGCTGCCCCACCCCCAAAAAAAGGTAAGTTACATATTACAAAATTAAAGCTACCATGTAAGTTTTGATGGCACTTTTTTATATTTTTTTACTGTTTCTAAGTCACGATAAATACAACTATAAAAATAAATTAAACATTGTTCATTCTACAAGCCTATTGTTATTTCATGTGGCAATTGGAATATTTTTATGCATATTACATACATACATAACTGTTTTTGTGGTTGCAACCAATTATTAGTATAACTGAGTTTGGCACAAAATATGTAATTGGCACGTACGAGCCTTAAATAAATATTGAGGGAGCGATGCGTGAACCAACTTGTTTCTCAGACTTGTTGAATACGCCGTAAATTATGTTTTAACGCGCGTTCTCAGTAGGCATTGCACGAGTTATTCCTAATAGGGTGTGCTAGTAAGGATGTGCGATTACTCCTATGAATCGATTTTCAGAAATGAAATGGATATAATGAAATATACGATATTCTAAAAACGGTAAATTAAAATATATCCTATGCAAATAAAGATAATACGATAGATAAGAGTAATGTAATACTTATTATTTTATGATTTAATATTGTATTCTCCTAAGTACATACTTTTATCATTTTATGAATCTATATGTAGCCACTGTACATAATAATATTGGTGACATAAATTGTATAAACACACAGATTGTACGCATCTGAATAGATTTTCTTCTATCATGTTAATATTTTATTTAGCAATGACTTGGTTGCCTAGTTACTATTGCTCCTTATAATAAAGGAACAAAATGTTGAAATCATATTGCTTGCCTGCTTAATTCGCATTATTATCGTACGATTAATTAATTTAGTATCAATAGAGAGTCTATCTTACAATTCTCATCTCATTATAAGGACACAATTTTTAAATCATTGTATTTTTTTTAGAATTATTTAAAAGTATGAAAGTAATATCGAGATTCTAACTTTTCAAAAATATCTACTTCTTCTTATGTCATATTATATACTATATTACTTGATTGACATGTATTTTTGATAAATAGTTTTTTAAATTGATATATTATTTCGAACGATCTTTATGCTTCTCTATTGCGAGGGTAGAAGTATTTATTCCGCACGTTATTTCGTTGCATTGCTCTTGTTTTTGGGATTTGCATTTAATGAGACACACATTTGTATTGATGAATTTGGTTGTTCAGATTTATTGTGATATATATTAACTTTCAGCGGTAGCTATCAGTTTACTGATCAGTAAAAACTTATTTAGATTCTATTAGGTTGCAACGCTGAAAAAACGATATTATTACTTAAAGATTGCTCCAGTTTTAACTTGAATAGTTCTTTAATTTTACAATTGTGAATGCTAAATTGTAATTACACTTGAAAAGTCTATTTCAGACTTCAACCCTTTCAAGCCAACAACTTTCAGAGTTTTTATACGACTAGCGATAATAGTAAAAAGTATAAAATACTCACTCAGGTGTAACAATGAAGAACCCTCGGGAGGTTTGGTAGATCTTCCGTTCCTGCATGAGCTGGGCCAGCGTGTCGTACACCACCTCCTGCGAGGGTGTCTGCATGGACGGGAACTTGACTGAGAGGGACGTCCGTATGCTTTCCAGCGTCGCTGATTGCCCCTGTTGGTAAAATTATACCATTAGCAATACATTCTCCACCAATATGCATCGGAGAAGCGTGGTGGAGCACCTATGCCTCGCAGTTGTAGAGAGAGCCCTGTGGTCAGCAATGACACGGGAATTAGTTGCAGCCATATACAATATTTGCGTATTTAAAGGTATGTCGACTGCGGATTACAAATATTTTATTAATCTAGTCGTCAACTGGTGGACAGTTGCTATGAGTACACATTTTATTAATCCAGTCCTCAAGCTGTGCTATGAGGGTGAATGCATGTTTGTTGGTCACTTATAATAATAACAAAAACTACGTTTCTCTTGAGATGGTTCGAACATGCGAAAGATGCTAAAACAAGTGCGTAACTTGGTTGCTTGTAAGCCGGTAGACTTGCGTCGACAGACCAAAATTAAGGAGTTAAAGTGGTGCTAATTTGTTTTCTACGGACCATAAATATAAAAGAGGTTTATAAATATTATAAACATGCCTTTATCAGTCAATTAGTTAATAAAAAAATACCGTTCGATTTATTGAAAACCTGTTCCACAAACACCTTTGTATGCCCGCTAATTAATATCGATAATATTCACAAAAGACAAAGACTAACGCTACATCTAAATTCTTCGCCAGCCAAACTGGTTACGAAGGACAGATATCAGCATACTCGTACACACGGGCTGGAGAATGATCTTATTATCGCATTGTGTCACAACTGACCTTTGTTATAATACAGATATTAATGTGCAGCGCCCAACGCAATGCGAATGCTATTGCGTTAATCGATACGAGTGTTACAATCGAAATGGGATAGCCTAATGGTTAGATATTTGGCCTCTCTTACTGGTTCCGGAGTTTGAAAACAAGGTACTACGTTAATTTTGGAAATTATATGTGATAAGGTTTTATCATTTGCTTAGCGACGAAGAAATATTTGGGTTTCCTATAAAGTATTATGTAAAAAGTTCCCAAAGATATATGAAATATCGATCCGCATAGACTAAGTGCGGCTTCATCTTTGAAACCAGAGAATATATTCTAATGGAGTTATTTACGTTAAGTATTTACAATTTAAGATTTCTGCACAAACATTTGACGCCTGCCAGCCTGCGTGCCGGACGGTCATAACGGTCCGATACATAGAAGTTCTGGTTTTAATCTCCGTCCAGCCAGAAGTTCAAATCACGAATTAAAAATTTTTATTCTGGATCTAAGTGTTTGTGTACTCGTCCTCAACCATATACAACCAACCACATCCCCACCCGAACACAGAGTTCGGCATGACAAAAGGTTCGATCGATTCCCGGCGGAAACCGAAAAATGTATATTTTTTCGCCGAAACTAGCCAATATCGAAATTATTTTCGGTCGGTCTTTATTTAAAATAGACTCAAATACAAGTATTTGAAACTTTGCCAAAGGCCGTTCAAACAAGTGTGTCCTTAAGCCGCCCACGCAGTACAAAATTGCGATCCGTTTTAGAGAAAGGTGCGTAGATCGATTGCGAATTAAATCAATGCGAATAAGATTAACGGCGCTGTTTTGGAGAACAAATTTGTATATTCCATAACCTTGTCATAAGTTTTTGAAGCTCTAGACCGATACGACGTATTCAGTTTCGATCTCAGAATTTAGATTTTTGTTCTGGGTCTGGGTGTTTCATTCGTCTATGTGCACGTATAAAGATTTTTTGTAATCAACCACCATTAATTCATTTGTGTTCTTTTTACATATTTACATGATTAAGATCGCTGTGTTTACGTTGATTTTAGGCTTAGACAACCTCGAGACATTATGTAAAACTTTCAGTTATATGAAATCTAATTTCCTCCCTGTGTTTGCTTTTACGGTAATCAAACTTAAGTTTTAGAGTGATAGAAACGTGTTATACGCTTATTACTTCCAATAATAATAAATTATCACTCATTTTACCAGTGAAGAAAACCTAGTAAAGAAAACTTATGTTACAGGTTTCTAAAAATGTTTATACTAACAACTATGCTTGGATAATGGGGCGAAACAAGGACTAGATCCATTGCATTCTGAGAGGACATTTAAACAATTATTGATACTTTACATGTAAATGAGATCTCGTTGCGTTTGTAATTTTTTACGCTTACAATCCATTATCAAACATGCTAGATATTTTCTACATGCAATTGTAACTAAAGGTGCCAATTGTACAATAATGTTGACAAACAAATTCACTTGTCAAAAATTGCGACCACTAATTTTGAACGTACCTATAATTTTTAGGCTTACAATCCATTATCAAACATGCAAGATGTTTTCTACATGCAATTCTAACTATAGGTGCCACATATACAATAATGTTGACAAACAAATTCACTTGTCAAAAATTGCGACCACTAATATGAACGTACCTATAACTTTTATTATTATGAAATAGCACTACTGTTGATTTTGCACCTGAAATTAATTTAATTTACAATTTGGCTACAAGATAGGGATTATTGTATATTACTGTTCAATAATTGTGACAGGCTATAAAATAATAGACTCAGTATTCAGGTCGAGCATTTGTATTTTCGGGCTAGACAGTTACAAAATCGCTCAGGAATCCTGTATCTACGAATCTAGATTGGAAGCGAATTAATCTGGTAAACCGAGGGCGTACACAAAATCTGTCACCATTACGAAAGCTTGTTCTGCAACCATCACAATAGAATGCCGTACAGGTCGGCTCCAAATACCAAATGTGGGACGGAATTTTAAGCGGTTACATGATGTTCGGAACGTGCGATACACGATCTTACACTAACAAGTTACATTAAATTTAAGATAATGAAAACGAGAACTTCAAACGACTGTACAGATATTCTTCTAATATATATAAGAACAATCGCTCTAAGCCACCTTGTAAATAAAGTCATAGTCAAATATTTTATTCTAGGTAGATTGTTTACCGAATTGTATTTGAACGGCAAAACGTCAAAACCTACAACATCCCAAGGCGTTATGGAAAAGAATCAGCGAAATAAACTTTAAAACACACCTTTTCCATGAAATATAAAAATTTCAAATGAATATTTAAAAAAATCTCACTCAAAATTAGTTCAACTTGGATGATACGATGCCACATACAGATACTTATACACACATTCATGTTAGGTATAACACATTTTAAGAAAATATCGTATTGTGGGTGCTATGAACTCATAAAAAGTATACTAACACCCATAGCAGAAAAATATTAGAGATAGGCACATGTGAGGTGTTTTAATTTAATGTACAGAAAAATCAACGCACTTCCATCGATTTTGTCTCTATGACTCTTGTCATATGCTTGGGATTTTATTTTATTAACTTCGTTGTTACTTTTTGTTGTTATAGCGGTTTGTTATAGCATAATAATACACACTAATTATTTCATGTAAATATCTAATAGGGTTCATAAAATACAGCCCCGTTAAAGACAGATAGACGGTCAGACGGACAGGCGTCCAGTGGAGCCTTAGTGGACCCTTTACTAATCATTGACAGTCATTAATGTAGAAAAAGTTTATTTTTAATATAATTCAGTAGACTTAAAGCTTCAGCCGCTATAAGCAATTTATCGTATATTGGATACAAAATCTAGACAAAATGCAAATTGTGAACTATACTGCTCTATACCATGATCTCATAATTTAGTCATTTAGGGTCCGTTTTATTAAAAAGACGCGATAAATTGATTTTGTACCATGTTTAAAGCTGAAGCGAGTTGTGTCATGTTTTTGTGTGTGTTTTCTTAGTGTGATTATATAAATATAGATATACCCACCACATCGTATTGGTGGGTTTAAAACTTTAGACCCCTTAATAGAACCTATCACAAAATTTGTCCCTAGTTGACTTCTTCTATCTTGTAAGTACCTGAATTTCAGCTTCAGCCACATTACAGCAGTTTTAACCCCTACTGTGATATGGTTTGAAGAGTCTGGTATGGAATCAATGCATTCCTGACTGACGTCAAGTAAGAGTCCAGTGCTATTTGAGGTTGTTTAAAGATGTCTATGGCAGCAGTTACAGTCACACCAAGTGGACTGCATATTTCTTCATTGCATTGCATTGCATTTATTTCTTCATTTGCAGAAAAAACGCTCTCTATAAGAGCCATTCTACACTAACAAGCTGCGTTTTGGGTGCGTTGGACACCCAAAGATTCACTAACACCCAGACTTAGAACAGAAATCTAAACTCATTTCAGACGTCTGTTTGGCCGGGGATCGAACTCAGAATCCCTCTGTATCAGATACGCAACGTCACGTAGTCAAAATATAGAGTCGTCAAACAAATAGTAAGTTTGAAAATCGTCAACTAAATAAAACAACTTGGGCCGAAGCTAAAATATGCAAGACAAGTTCGCCACACTCAAAACCGGAATGTTATTTTTATTTTTTACATTTCATGGCCAAGAGTCATCGTTATAACATTAGGAAGGCAACGGGCACCGGCCATAAGCAAAATTCCAGACATGACATGGTATTATTAAATGTATCACCCTGCGTTGGAAAATTTTATTTCATTTTAATTTTAATAATTATGGTGTGTGTGTGTGTGTGTAATTTTAATATTATGATACTTAATTTTGATATTATGTTACTATTGGTTATTATTGTCTGTGTGTATGAATTTTGTTTCGTATGGTTGAAATAAAGATGCCTGCTATCTGTTTTATTTGCTATTGATAGCCACGGGTCTTTCTCCATGACTGAAGAAGGCTTGGAGCATTCTCCACCACGGTCCAATACTAATTGTTGGAGGGGTGTACGGATTAGTAGCCGACCCGCGACGGATGTTTTTAAGTCACTAGGCCTCCAATGTAGTTTAAAGTCTGCTATACAAGGATAACAACCGGGACTGACGGCTTAACGTGCCCTCCGAAGCGGAGAAGCGCGCATGAAATAGTCACTAGCGGTCACTTAACCAACTTTTGACCGCGTTCGTAATTCAAAAAAATTGACTGAAT
>DWJS01000655.1:0-10590 GCA_018248975.1 Codatractus imalena | reverse complement strand
GGAAACGGAGACCAAAACCATCCCTCCCTTCCCCATCATAGTCTTCTGTCCCTCCAGGCTTTAGCCCCATTAGGAGCTCGCCTTAAAAAAACCCGGAAAAGCTGTCAAGGCCACTATGGCCAACAGCAACTACACAATTCAAAAAAATAATAATCTATGTATAAAAATGTCATTTACCTTAACACGTAACACAACTTAAATATGCGACTAATATTATAAATTAGAAAGTAACATTGTGTGTAGACAAACTTACTCAACTGAAACAATTTAGATGGAGTTGGCATAGAGATAGATGAGACTTTGAAGACGGAATCGATAGCCTACTTTTTGCCTCGGAAATAAAACTCTAATTGGGAAAGAAAGTTTATATGGGGAATTAACCATTTCTCATGTTATATGGGAAATATGTATGGAGATTGATAAAAGCTTACGTTATGTATTTAATGCAGACATATTGGCGGGTACCAGCTAGTAAGAACTAATTCCAAAATGTAGAGCAACAATCATGATATTAAGGCAACTTATAGGATTTAAAAAAACATTGTTTTAGCGACGACAACACCAAATCAACTTATTAATTTTTCATATTAAACCTAAACACGTTTACACAAACAGTTCAGTTCATTTCGCGAAAAGGTTTCTAAGTCAACATCTAAGCTACGCCCCGCCCAGCGCTACGCAGCCACCAATAGCGGTAGATGGGCGGGGCGCCCGCTCATGAGAAATCTAAACTCACAATGCATGCGCTCAGATTTTCTCCCAGATTCAATTGCCTTCGCACATAAGCTCGATGTAGTTTCAGTTTACTTACGACTGGGTAAGAACCGCCCAAGTTTCACCCTAATGAAACGGCTCATCCACAGATATTAGTTGCAACACATAATGAGGCAGTTTTAATGTCACAGTGGCACAAACCGCTTATTTGTGGGCATTAATACTTAAAAACCATTTTTCAGAGCGTCCTCTATGCAGTCTGCCCAGTACAACCGACAATTAGCCGGTGCATGCGAGGATGCGACGCGAGCCACCTGTCAAGTGGCCGTTTCATCAAATCATTTCTTTATTGCGCAGCCTCCGCCCGACATGCTCTTTTTTGTTGGCAGAGTTTTGAAAAAAGAGCGTTATAGTGGTAGAGTAGTCGGGTAGGTCGGGGCGCGCGAACCTCATTTCAGTCAGGTGCCAGGCGCCGAACGCGATACACTGTGTCTACACGCTTCCGACCCCATACAACCTTACGAGCGGCCGCGACTGCACTTCGCTCCCGCTAACCCATAACAATTTTTCAAAGCCTCATTTAAAATGAAAAGACTACGCAATCAGAACTGATTTTTATAATACTTGTTTATCGTTTCTTGTCTTCGGAGTGGATTTCGACAGTGATTAAGTGACAAATCGCGCAGTGTTACGTTCTGCCTGAGGTAAGGTCGGATAAAATTTTAATCTATTTTTATACAGATTTACTCTCGCAATATTTTTATTGCGAATGTGATACCAGGAGTTGATAACGGAATAATCTATTATGGATAAATTACAATTACTGATTGTCATTTAACCTGCCTCATCGGTACCTAATTGTAGGCACATAAGAAGTTTGTTATTTAAATTATCTAAGACCACTTTTCATAAACATATAATTAAATGTAGTAGAAGCTAATAACGATCTAAGTTACTGAAAATAATTTTACATTTCTGATTTATATGATATTCGGTAAATTAATACTAAAATAATTGAAAATAGCTTATTTTATTCGAATAATATCTTAGATGGTGTTAACATTTTACTTTATTAATGACGTAACTAAAATTAGATACCGATAGTATTAAACCTAATTTAATACTGATGCAATTTTATTCGCCGTTTTTCCATTTCATACCCTTGGAACATTACAATTCGCTGCAAAATCAATTCTGACTCTTGATTGAATTTTCGAAGGCAATATTTTTTTCAACGCTGATGCATAGCTATGGTACACATATTATTATTGTTAATAAACAAATAAAACTTAGCTTGAACGAAGATTTGAAGGTAATACGCAGTTATTTTAGACTTTAATACTAATAGTTTTAATATTATTGCACCAAGATTATTGTGATCAAGGACTTTATTAGGTCATCATATTTCATTTACATATTTTAATGTTTTCTTATTTTCTTATTTTTGTGGTGGATTCATTAAGAATGGTTTTTTGCTCTTAATGTTCTAGTCTGGACCGGGTAGCGAGAACATTGACGTTAATATTTTTAGATTTGAATTGTACTTGCAGTCAAAACTCGCATTTTTAAGGGCTGGTCACGGAGTCCGTGGATTTCTTTCAACGTATATTATGCAGTACTTATATCATAAATTAGGGAACGTATGTCAAATGTCGAACACCTCTATTTTTTGCCGTTTCGGTACGATATGGGAAGACATCCTAAATAAAACCTTCGCAAGAGTTTTATAATTTTTGTCAAAAGTATGGGAATTGATCCATAGCCTTGCCTGCCACCCTTTTTATGTGCCACTGCGGGCCACGGGTGTCTCCCCACGACTGTACAAGGCCTGGAGCATACTCCACCACGCTGCTCCAAAGCGGATTGGTGGAGCGTGGCCATAGCCTTAATTAACTCTTATCTTGAGAGGTAACCCGTGATACTATACATCACGGGTTACCAGATTAACGATCGTTGTGATGATAATAAGATTGCTGTGAATTCAAAACATGAATTAGGTAATCTTACCATATTACAGTACAAAAAGTACCTTTGACTGATTTCCCCTAGTCAACACTTGCACTAGTTCCCACTACACAATAATAATAAAAAGAAGGCAGCCGTCGCGACTGTAATTGCCACTTATGAACTAATAAAGACTCACTTTATTGAAACAAGAAATTGCGACACACAACCCTTGTGGACATAAATCGTTAGTCAATTATAGATGGCACTTCTAACTATTCTGTTCACTTCTTTGTAGAAACTCGATGTACCTTGACATATTTACTTTCATTAACTTTTAACAACCGTTCATTCTAATCCTATTTGACCGTTATTACGGTAAAGTAAATCGGTATATTTGCCACTGATAACATCTCGATGTCAAACGTTACATTAGTCGGGTACAGGTGCCTTTATTAGATACCTATCACCCCTGTCCTCAACCTAGTTCCATCACTTTAATTAGAAAATTTAGCTATTCATTTGGGAAGATATCAATCTACTTATGATTTACTTAGACAATTAAGTAATGAAGTACGGTGGCGGTTTTCCTTGTCAATGTTTATATTTCTACGTAACTCGAATTAAGTAGACACGAGGTTTAATGTCCAATGTTTTAGTCTAATGGAGATTGTTTGTCTGCATTATTAATGCGCGTACGCAGTGGGCGCCGTCCGTGTCCATTATTCTGATTCTTCATTTGCTTGATTGAGCTTTTAATACGATTCGCTGTCAACATACCTACGTCCGTCAAATTAATCAGGGCGAGAGCCGTTGACATATACATAGAAGATAGAGACTAATGGCGATTGTCACGTAAAACATAACGATGATACTGCTGATGAGAAACGTTTAATTTGATAATGATGCGATGAAAGTATTATCGTATTACTAAGCGCTTTCCGGTTTAATGTTTATTTATTCAGGTGTACGCGAGTACATATGACAATGTATATTTATAGATCGCTAACAGGAATGTAAGAACATCCAGTTGAAGAGATTTATACGACCTCAATGGCAGCGGCAAGAATTTATTGGTCATTACTATGAAATAAAAAGATTGAGTATCTTTAGGTATAATGAACCGAAAGCGATTTTTATTATAAAATTAAATTAACAAAAATTTCTTAAAATATATTTGTGATATTTAGTGGTAGATTATGTGTAATAGTGATAGGTAGTTAATATTTAAAGGCGGTAAAAACTCTTCGTGGAAGGACAAAAATTGACGTTCCTTATAGCGGCAATATCTGCTGCTACTAGTTTATTCTGATTTAAAAGGCAAAGCACTTGGACAAAGACTTCGATGGAGCTTATGATGAGTGGTTCTTATGGGTGTTTAAATATATGCATGTTTAAAATATGGCATAACAGGATAACTATTTAACATAAGGTGGGGGGCCGTAACTCGGTTCCTATTTCCATCATATAAAAATAGTTATTTGTTCCAGGATGTCGCGCCACGTGCTCCTGTCGCGCTTGGCGGAGCAGTTCCAACCAGCATCGCCTCCCTCAACCCAACGCTTCCTCTCGCCAGAGCGCAGCGTCTCTCCCCACTCACCCACTTCTCAACACTCCCCACCACACTCTCCGGACACACAGCATCGCTTAGATCTCCTGCAACTTGGAGACATAGAAATCGCCGGCAGGGCTCTCAAGCAGTATGCTAGAGCGACAGGTATGTACTAGGTATAAGTTTAAGCGATTCAAATGTAGTATGGAGAGTACTTACCTACATTTGAAAATTTAATTTATAAATTGAAGGTATAACAAGAATACCAGAATACCATACCATAGTACCAACCTAGTGTATGTCAGTCAATACATGTATTATTTTACAAATAATAATTTCAGTGTTTGATAAATAACGATGTACCGATTTTCTCATTATTTTCGTACACTGCGAAATATCATGACTAAGTTCACCTAACAACAGTTTAAGATACTTAGTCACGCATTTAAGGAGTAACGTGTATATCATAGTTTGCACTAAAATCCAGATATTTATGTGTTACGTATTTACAACATGCGTTTTATTCATAAACCTTAACCCCAAGGCTCTTCTTAACGCTAGTATTTAAACTATTAATACTTTTAATGCACGAAATAAGATGATAGAAAAAAAACACCTCTGAAGGGTTTTGCGACACAGCTGTTGAACGTATTAATATATGCAATAAATATTCATTACAATACGAACAAAAATATTTTATACAAGAACGTACGACTCAAGTAGAGGTATCAAGCAATGTTTCTTCCGTTATCCAGAATTAGGAGCACTGATGTACTGCAGCGGGCTTGGTGCTTTATACGGCGGAGCGGGCGTGTGGCCGCTGCTGATGTCGCGAGCTTCGACCCACTACATGCCGCCACTCGACCACGCCAGGCATACGCCACCCAGAGATGGTAAGTACCATCAATTTTTCAGCATCTGTTATCGACTCTCAGTTGAACAGAAGTTCGATCTAATATCATTAAGCGAGAAAACCTCATATTAATATTTCTGTCTTATTCAAACCATAAAATAATATTAGTTTCATGTTGCATCTGTAAGCTTAAATGCCACCGCAGTCGAAAGATAAAGAGTTCCACGTAGTCACCGCATTTGGTTGCCGATGGTGATTGCAGCAAATAGAAAACTTTGCAGGAATACGATGATGCCCATCTCCACAATTGTACTATTTATTTACCTGAATTTAAAACTATATTTTACAACAATATTCGTTACATGTTTATCGATATCGTAAAACTTGTGTACATCATACGCTCGGTTATACAAATAAACAAAAAGTGCATTTAGGCCGTAATGATTTAAGTAGTTATTATAATTTTAATACTTGATTCATTAGTACATTCATCAGGATGATTCGTTTTTTAATCAAAAGATCTAAATTTTATTTTAAGTAATGCAGAATTAAATAAAACTATGCCTGCTATGCTTAGCAATAATACATCTCTAAAACATCAATTACATCAAATTATTTAACTACAAGCATTAAATAACTTTTAACTAAAGTATATCTACATTTTCAGTGAATAATCAAAGAAAAAACTTCTGTGTTAACAATTGCCTGCTTACAGTTTCTTATAACGTCAGTTCACCTCGGCCTCTTTCCGTGGCTCCTGTAGCGTTCCTCATTAGAATAGCTATCAGTGTTGCTCGCCGATTAATAACTCGTACGGCTGTTATGTCGTCGTTTACATGTCGTTTACCTTAAGTCTCTTCAACTCGCCAAGGAAAAGCAAGCTTCTACGTACAGTTGTCACACGCTCGTTGTAGCGTTCAAATTCCTTATGTATTCAAATTGTCGCTTATCCATGCTCGTACCGGTTACTGTTGCGCGTCAAAGATAACGCCAAAAGGACCTAGATTCAAAAACAACTTGATTTCTGTTCCAACTCGGAAACGAGTTTACAATTTACAACAAAATTAAGCAGTAGAGACATGAGCAAATATCTAGAAGACTCTTTAATTTTTGTATTAGATATCTTCCTTTTATATTACGAGTATACTGTGTACTGTCACATTATTATAGGATTCGAATTCATAGGGTTAGAAGTAGTATTAGATGATGGATTTAGCATAGGGCTTATTACAAAATTAAATGTAAAATCTTGAGCAAGAGATAACTAGCTCAAAATTTGACAATATATAAAAAAACATCAGATTTCAGAGGGTAAGCATGTTGGTCAAAAATCTTCTTTATTTTCTTTATGGTATTGCTTGTTAAAAGGTTTCTATTATCAATGAATAAATTCAAAATGTCTTAAGACATTTAAACTGTAGTTCTCTACTTACCTATCCACATCATCAAACGCAATGTGACAGTTATCGACCAAAATTTACTATAAGGTACGAGTTTACGCTTTCTTAAGCCATATTTATTCGTGCAATAATTATGCAACAAATGTTTCTTTTATTGTGGGAGCTATAAATACACAAAAACAAGTATATTCTGACTAATATTCGATACCATAATTCGTCATTTACTTGTAGACCTACACGCCGTTAACATATAACTTGACCAAGGATTCGAACTCTGGGTCCAGTCTTCCAGAGTCTATGCGAACACAGTGCCACGCGGGTAGTGTGCATATGGACAATATCCTGATATTTTAAATACCTTTTCTTGAAGAAAAATTGACTAGTACAGACGCTTACGTAACGTATAGGTAAATACCAGCACACCTGTACAGATTTCAGAAGTCACTTCAGACGTCCTATTTGACCCGACCGACTTTCAAAATTTGCATATATAACAATGTATTAATTATAAAATTTATTTTAAGATGACGAGGAAGAATTGCCGTTGAATCTATCGATGAAAAATCGTCAAATATGGTCACCGGGTAGCGCCTGTGAACGTGAACAAGTGGAGACCGAGTCGGAGGTCGGTTCCAGATGGGACCAACGAGACGATGCTGACACCCCTCTAGAACTAGTGAAGAGATGTAGAAGCAGCCCAGAAGCAACCGACAGACCATCGAGCGTGGAGCCGCGTCGCTGTCCTTCAGCGCCTGCGTACCAAGCCTACCCCCCTCCGCCACCCCCACCAGGAGATGTCAGCTTTTCTTTACTTCTCAAAAATGAAAACAGAAACGAAAAGTCTTTTCAGGTATGTATAACCATCGTGCTTTCTTCACAGATAACAGCAAAAAAGCATGCCATCTACACTATCTTATGAACTACTTACTCATATTATAGTTACTGTCATCCATAGGACAAGAGTGCGGCTGCAGCCGCAGTTACAGAACTTTACCACCTTAAAATACGTTAAAGTGTAAGGTTGTGTACAAATAAAAAGCAATAATCCAACGGTCAGTGAATAGCGACATCCTTCAACAGGATCGGAATAACTGTACAGTTTCCGTTCAAAATGGTTTTAAATAGCAAACCGGTCAGTTTTAGTCTTTTTTACAAATCAAATAGCAAAAACTGCCCTTGTCTTAATAAGTACTCTCGTATCGAAACGAGTCGCGCGTCCTCACCGACTCGAAGCAGCCATTGCTCGTCTTCTCGCCATTTTTATACTTTGAGTTTTTTTTGCGGCGTCATTATAAAAATTCGCATCGGTTTTAATCAAAATACCGACTTTTAATATCACGGCGCGCCGGTTTATAATTGAACGAATAATTACCCTGTGTCATACGCCGATAAAAATATTGAAATGCCGCTCACTGTTTTCTGCACTTTATCGTGATATTACGCAGGCGTCAATAGCTAAGATTCTCACCGCGCCGTATGGGCAACTGGATTATCGAGATTAATATTACAGATAAAGAAATAAGTTGAATGCGATACTTCTGCTACATTGGCTATAAAACGCGAAATGAATTATTATATTTTTAAAATGTAAATGAATAGCATAATTTTAATAAAGTATCAATTAAAACCGGAAATGAGCAGTGTAAGCATACATTTCGCTGGCTTTAGCGGCGAGTGGCGGAAAATGCGGCGCGTGGCTCGCACGCGCCGGCCGCCGAGTTAATTGCCCGAGTAACTCGCATCATTTTTAATATAATTATCACACTAAACTGTCATAAACGATCTTTGTACTTTTAGGTTTTTGCTCATATTTAACATTATTTAACTTAAAATCGTTATCAAATTCAACACTTTTTTATTAATTAATTTGACTTAGGAAAGTTAGAAAAACACGTTTTGTAATAATTACTGTGGATTATACGGCTATATTCTATTACTATTACAAACTAACTACGTAGGTGCATTCGATACTTATGTAATAGCCTAGTAACTAAAACACAATCGTTTATTTTAAATTGTACGGAGCGTAAGGCTTTAATCGGTTTACTTCATTACTTGTTACCGCAACGATCCACCTTTAAGAGCCGTTAATATTCATAAAAAATGCATACCTACCTTCGCTCTTTAATTTATCTGGCTATCGTAAAAAATCTCCTCTACGAAGAATAAACCGATAACCATATGTGGACGGTCATAGCGGAGCACCTGTGTTGTTTATAAGAGAGTGCATCGGTATAAAAAGAGAAAGAAAAAAACTAGCAGTTTTTGTAAGATGCGAGGCGGGCAGCTGCCCGGCCAACTGTCACAGGCCCGCTACGCGGATTTGTGTGGGGATTATCATTGCATACTTAACGGCTAACCACCCGACTAATAGCCGCAACACCCGCGACACGCAAATTTTCAAGCATTGCAAGGGGTTCATCAAATTTTTTGCAAACCAACTGGTTAATACTACTCTTTAGAAATACTCCTAACTATAGCTTAGCGGTCATTTATATATTTTAAATACATCGTTATATAACCGTATAATGTAATTTTTTAAATGTCACCTTCTAGTCTTATATTCATTTCATGCATACATCATAATTATATGTAAGAAAATTTTATTTACCATATATTATTTTATGATATATGCAGTTTAAATATGCAATTACATTTTATGACTTTAAATATAAAAGTATCAAGACACAGAAGTAGAAAAAAACACAATCTCAAAAAATGCCTCTTCTTACGTCACGTTCCACCAGTAATTTGTTTAACACGGGTAAACTGTCCCGACACGGACAACGAAATGATTTCATTCAAACATCTGATCAAATAAATCTAAAGTAACTAAATCTTTTGTCTGTGAATAGAACAAAACGGCTACGGTACTAGGAGTTGTTTACAGAATATGTAAATAAATTTCGTAAATTCCTTCCAGAGAATGCTACCAATTTTAACGCCTTCGAGTTATTTAATTATTCAAATATTCTACCATCAAACAATACGACATGTAGATGTAGATGTAGGCACATAAAAAACACACGTTCGTAAAATAACAAAGATAATTATCCACTGATAGCGTCTAATTACTAGGCAGAAAAATATATTGACTGTCATTTCTGAAAAGAAATCAAAGAAATGTGTAGAAAGGGGTAAAGCTGCCCTATCATTAAGCTTTCTTATTACTGGTTGCGGCTGAAGGTGATGGACGCTGTCAACTACTTACTGTAGCTATTAACTGTAATTTTATATGGCTTGAATGTTTTAATTTACAAACATATGTACCTATCTAATTACAAGGACGTTAATTGAGTCAACGTTCCAATTGTATTATCAAAGGATAATTTAACATTTTAAAAACAAATTTTTGCTGTAAGTATTTTATATTCTTATAATGACACTAGATAGATAGTGGTAGATAAATTTTGTTAATAAATAAATATGGATTAGGAATTATGTACTAGGGATTCCACCCTTTTAAATGCAGATTGCTACTAAACACACACACTAAACAGATTGCTACTACGCTACGCTAGACACAATTACTACGCTAATCAAGATTGAAACACCCGACTTTCATCCCAACATCTACTCAGATCAATTGAAGACTAGGTCTTGGATTCTCATGAATATCTTAGTCACGGTACATTTCTTATTCGATTTTCAGAAATACGTTGCTGTATCTTTGAACCCAAGGGTCTATACGAATGAATTTAAAATGAGACCCTTAGGTAGTAGGTATTCTTTTTCCAAAAAAAAAAAGAAAGAATCTTTCGAATCGGTTACAAATGAAATGACCAAAAAATTGTTATAGAATGACGGTGATATGAACTTACAAATATACAACTGAATCGAGGGCCTTCTCCTTTATGTCATCGATTGAAAATACATATTATTGTATGTCGATTCTTATTTTTTTTAACTATACCAATGAGGCAGACAAGATGGCTAAAAAAAATCGGCGTTGCCAAAAAAAGCGTCTGTTTTTCCCCTTTCTCGAAGACCCATTAATTAGGAAATTTTTCAATAGAACTATGTTTTCAATAATACTATGTTTGTCCAGTGCAAACAATGTGGCAAGTGCTTCAAGCGGTCCAGTACGCTCTCGACACATTTGCTGATACACTCAGACACCCGGCCCT
>DWJS01000654.1:0-10601 GCA_018248975.1 Codatractus imalena | reverse complement strand
GACATCAATTATATAAATACACTTCATTTTATATAATACATTTTATTATACATACATTGTCATTGTTAACTTTTGATAATCTTAATAAAAATCTTTGAAAATTGCATCCAAATTTGTTCCGAATGTTTTGATGATATTATACCTATAAACTCCTTTTCTTAGATACCTAGATTACTCTGCTTTCTATCGCTTTGATGAGAATCGTGTGAAACCATCTTGACTTATTTATAATGTTACACCTCGTCTATAATGTTATATACATAATATGTATAAATGCATCTGTAATCTTTTTTAATTAATCCAGCAGCCCTATGAAGTCCACTAGATATGGGTAACTTTTTAGAAAGGGACTTACATGACTAACTCCACTAACGTGTTCCCATGTATAAAATATGCATCTAATGTTTCTATCTATTAATCTGACGGCCCTATGAAGTCCACTGAACACGGTTAATTTGTTAGAAAGAGACTTATAAGTCCAGTCATGTTTTCATCTATTAATCTAAAAGTTTTTAGAAGTCCTTTAGACATACATAGGTACTTAGTAGAAAGGTGCTTACTTTAATAACTATATTAGCCCGTTTCCTCAGACAAAACGCGATCTAGAAGCGCTGGTGACACGGGTAATTTGCTAGAGAGAGACTTACATGTCTAACTCGAGTCACGTGTTTCCTCAGACAAAACGCGACCTGGAAGCTCTGGTGGACGAGCTGAACGCTGGGCGGCCGCAGTGTCCTGTGGGGCTCAACACGCTCGTGATCCCGCGCAAGCTGTCCGCCGCGCACCAGGACCTCAACCAGCCCTATGTGTACCTCAACTGCGGCCACGTGCAAGGTGATTGTTACAATAGAGTTAACTAACGAGCATGCAGTCCTTTTTATTTCAAGTTGTGTAGTTGCTGTTGGCTATAGTGGCCTAGACAGCTCGAAACCGGCACCCTCTGCGTGCCACACCCATATGGTGACCCTACACCCGATGCTCTGACGCGGGCCGTCAAGTTTATATATATATATATATATATATGTGTGTGTGTGAGACAATGAAGTGACTAACGTGTCCTCCCTCCCCCAGGCGAGCACTCGTGGGGCGCGGAGGGCAGCGAGGCGGGCGTGCGGCGCTGCCCGATGTGCCTGACGGCGGGGCCCGTGGTGCGCGTGTGCATGGGCATCGAGCCCGCCTTCTACGTCGACGCGGGCCCGCCCACGTACGCGTTCAACCCCTGCGGGCACATGGCCTCCGAGCGGACCGTCAAGTGAGACACCCTGGTTTATTTATAATGTTGTGTATGGATTGAAGAAACTGTACTGTTTGTCAAAGTTGATGCTTAAGGAGTTGCGGAGCATTTTAAACAAATCCAAAACATAACTCACATATACATATTGTATATTGAATGCTAATGTAAGTTTTTCGAAATAATTCAAAATTCAGAAATATATCAACAAAAATAACAGAATTTCTCTAGTTTCCAAATAAAAGTATGGTTAATAAAAGTAAACTAGTAAACTAATTTTGAAAGTCCATGTAAAGAGGACATGTATCTCTATATTATCATTATCTTTATATTATGAGAATTGTAATACACATAATATGTGAAAAGTGACAGCAATTTAATTTTTAACTAACTTCGACATCTATCGTAATATGTTGACTTCACCTTTTGCTTCAATTTGACATAAAGTTAGATGTCAAATGTAAGTTTATGTCAAATGAAAGCCAGGTACGTAATATTAGTGTGCCGGATCGTTAAAATCTAAATATATATAGCTATATATATTTAGTTGATAGACTTTACACACCGTAGAGAACTTTTTTTATATATCTCTTAAGCGTATAGGTTTCCTCACGATGTTTTCCTTCACCGTCAAGCAAGTGTTAATTAATTTCTTGTACGCATATAGAAAAATCAGAGGTGCGTGCCTGGGATTTGAACCTCGGACTCTCCGTTAGAGAGGCCGAATTCTTAACCACTAGCATCACCGGAGCATCAGTAGTACGTAATAACCAGCGCGGTGGTCGGTGTGTGTAGGTACTGGGCCAGCGTGGACATCCCGCACGGCACGAACGGCTTCCACGCGATCTGCCCGTTCTGCGCCGCGCCGCTGCAGGGCGCGCCCGGGTACGTGCGCCTCATCTTCCAGGACAACCTCGACTGAGCGCCGACACACGGTATGACCGACACATTTTTCTGTACCGCTAAACCAAAGGCATTTAAAAGGTCCAATCTCTAACAACTATGCTACGACTGCTAAAATGACGCATTTTTAAAATCGGACTGAAAAATAATGGTATGGAAAGAAGAATGAACGTGGTGGGCCAAAGTGTAACACATTGAGATATAGTCCAAAAAAGTGGTCATATTTTTTTTATATTAAATTATCAAAACTCAGCTTGTTTCTCAATCTGGAAGTGGAGAAGTATAATAAATGTTTTTCATGATATCATCGATTAGTTGTTGAAAAATCGATTAGACATTTAATGAAAAGTATACCTTTGCCCTAATATCATAAACGCAGAATATACACGCATCATAATACAATATAATTTCATAATAAAACAACAATAAACATCATAAAAATCATTTCGTATTTTTTGCGATTATTTTCAATTTCCGACGACCGTTGCTTTGTTTTTTACCCTGATATTCATTTGAGACCGAAGATCGCTCACACGATTAACTTGGAATTTTTATTTGTGTTGTTATTGCAACATAACCTCACTTTTACTATACCTCCACTATCTCAGCTCTCAAATTGTCGAACCCTATATATTTTACAGTGAGGGACTCATAAATTGGTACCTTTAAATTCACACAATTTTATCTTGTTATTTTCGGGCCCAGAAATATATGAAATCGTTTCAGTCTCCTTTCTAATGCCAATGCTTTAAAAATTTAAAATTTCTAATGCTACACTTAGTTCTTATATCAAAAAACGTAGAAATAGCCGTGCATGGAAGCTATTAAAGATGATTTTATTTCTTTCAGGTACGATGGCGCACGTGAGGTCCACTGTAAAGTGATATGATAAGAGACTACCATATTCTACATGGCCGGATAAGCTGTAACCACACTGACCTAGATTTAACGAGACAAACATTCGAAACCGATGTGTATACTCGACATCTTCACTACTTCATCACTTATTATAAGATGGCAATTTTATATAGACGTTTATGGATAAGTTCATGAAAATGTTCAGCTCAACATTCGGTAATATATACGTTCCCGTTAAAATCAGAATATCTGTAAAATTGATCGATTATTCTTGATTTTAAAATTTATTCAAAATGTTAATAAAACGAATAAACAGTAGTATTAGAAGTAAAATGCGGTGTTAGGAACACTGACTTCTACACACTAGGAACACTTTCATCTGATCAATGCCACCACTAACATGCAATAATCTGCCAGATAACAGATACTTGCCAGCTTTCAATTACTTAATTATTTGTCAGTTTGTGGTAAAAGCTTAATAATTATTTTAACTCGAAGTCCAACTGCTAATATTCACTGGACTATTGGTATATTGCTAGGACTCGTCTATAAGGATTGTTACATGTTTAGAAAGGGACGGATTCACGAAAAATATAACAAGGGGCTGCTCAGTTATGAGTCTTATTGTCATATTTAATTAAAAATATAAATGACGATAAAAAGTACACAAACATATTGAAATGTCTGAAAATATAATTTATTGTAATTATTCTATCCATATAAATAATACTTCTAATGAGTTAAGCTCAACTACTCTCTCACAAAGTGACCGTCAAGTATGTCGCTTTCGCGTGACTTTGTGATTAAAATTCCATTCTCATATTTTTCCGCCAACAGGCTTCTCGATCACGAAGTATAATTTCAAAATTCACCTAAAAAAATATACACCAAAATGGATAGGAAGGAAAGGGAACAGGTTAAACTAAAAAAATGAAATAAATTTTAATTAGACGTGACTTTACATTAAATTAGTTTTTTTTTGTGATGATGAAATCATATGTCTAGTAGGTGAATCCGTAAGACATAAGCTTCATCGTCATCTATCGAGCCTTACCTATTATAATCCAACCAATATAACATGTTGCATGTTGACGCAAGGTGACTTAAATTGTTACTTCATTTACACAGCTGTTCAAACATTGCAATTCAAATTGAGCATCGTTACATGTTGTAACAAGTTGTATAACATGTTCAACTAACGCGGACAACACCTGTTTGTAGTCACCCTTACGTGACACCCTATTGGTCTTACCCTTTGGCGTTTAAGAGTGTATTAATATACTCACATGAGACGATCCAGTTTATTCCTTAAGATAGCAACACGATTTGACTCCAAATGGATTACTACTATTCAGGGTTGATAACAGATAAACAAGGCTGCTATAAAGCTCTACGCATATTTGTTATGCAGTTCTAATGCAGTGCAATCAACTGCAATAGAACTACATTAGAAGTACAGTAACAATTTTAGACTTGCCTTATACTATAACTATTCAGTGATATAAATTATCTATGTTCTAGTTACAATGAGTTACACATTAGGAAGGAACAAGCTGCTATGCAGTCTATGCACTGCTATGCAGTCTAAAACTGCTATTTTGTAGCTAAATTGCAGTTGTAATGTGGGCCGTGTGTGTAGAAACTAATTACATCATTTCATTTTGATTGTATGTCCGTTTGTATATTCTTTTTCATGACAAAAATGTTTAAAAGCAAGCATACCCAAACGCTCTTTATGTTTGGGTATGTGTTAATATACCACACGAACGCCCTAAACAACTGCTCTGTAAATGTGCTTAGTTTTTTACAGATAAAATGTTTTTTGTCGGACTCACGACTTTGTGTCGATTATGATGAAATATGCACATGTACCGAACATCTAATCCAGCGGTTATTTACTGTCGTGTGCGTTATTCCTTAGCACGACGGAAGACAGTTCGGCGTAACAAAGTCTATAGTAACGCGCTAACGGAGTGCGTTTCTCACAGTGTACTCGCTCAGACAATACGCAGATATCGTTGCACCGACACGTGAGATCTCGCGGCCATCTGCGCGTTTGTTTGTATGTTTGACTGAACGTTTGGCAAACATTTATAATGGCGGTGCGACGCCGCAGTAGCTGCTAAGACTTATTGTAAATATTTGTCTGTTCATTTCTTTTAAGTATATTTAAGTAACTTATGTTGGTATATACTTGAGTGTGGCATGCGTTATAGTGTGTAATTGAGCCTTTTAGCCGTAGATGTGATAGGCCGACCACATAGTGTACTGGTTGGGTTCATCATGAATTGATATTGTGTGATTCGGTTGACGATTGTGTTGTTGGTATGTATTGGTCTCATATGTCGTTCGGTATGGTGTCATGCGCTAGTTAATGTCATCTGTTTATTGTATAGTTTTGAATCAATACATATGTTTCGCAACTCTCGGCGCCAACGTCATATTGTTGACGATGTGATGAAAAAACAAAGAAAAGCCATTTAATATGCGTCAAACAGATTTGATGGCTATGAACTGCAAACATTGGATCACGCATTGGAACAAACATGACCCGTTGGACCAAATGAAAATAATACTAATAATGTTATAGGCTTTCGTAACGATGTTATATGTATTGATTTAATTCCACAGTTAAATCATTTTTACATACGATTGTGGATAATTTCATTTAGAAGTGCGTGCGGTTTTATGTGTGAGTGGTCTCGTGAATATGCAGTTTGATGTTGTGACGTAACGCGTATGCGAATAACACGTCTTTATGTGGATCTATAATTATTCTATATGACTATATTTGCACATGCAAAATCACTGTATTAACGAAGTCACTCCACGCATGATATCGCCAGCACAAATGTTATAGTTTATACATGTGTGATTTGACATGCCATGTAATATAGACGTAAGTGTGTTAGTAGGTAAATTCAAATCGGTTTATTATATCTACCACAAAAATTATATATGGAAACAAAAAAAAATAATGACCATCTCTTGTGACTAGTTCGATATTGTTTAGTGGCGCGATGTTGAATTATAGATGTAACAAATGCAATATGGAATAGTAATGGATTGTTTTGATTATGATTATATTAATGTATTATTATTTCGAAAATGTTTTATTTAATTGCTTATCGCGTCACCTAATAAAAATATGTATAATGGAGAATTGTAAAAATAATATAAGTTTTCTAGTTCGTAGTGACGTTAGCTTACGGAATTCGAATATTTAGTTTTTGTACAATCTGAATTCATTAGTTAGTGACTGTTGCGACATTAGTGAGTAGGGTCGAGGAACACGAGACGGGGGCGTATCATCGTATCGGTAACGATTTATATTCATAATGTTAATAAAATTCATATTTGAATTTAATAAAAAGTTCATGATTGATGTATGCAGAAAGTAACTTACGATAATTGTTTTTAGGATTATATAGATTTTGAAAGAAATAATTATTTAAAAATATACATATATATTTTAACGTTGTAAGCGGTCGAATCAGCTTTTAATATACCTAATTTTGTACTCACATCCCGAAGCCGATCAACAATCGATCGTTTATTTGTCCGTTTGCTCGTGTAGCTCATAATAAAGTGCATTTTGTCTATATTTACGCTTCGATGTGTTGTAAAGATTTACGTTGCTTCGGATACGTGTTCGGGAGGTAATTAGCGTTATTTTCACTAGGACGTGGCGGCCGGAGGGCTCCTGTGCACTCGGGAGGGACATGCAGGCTTGGAGGGAGGGGGGAGGTCTTTGTACGTATATATATAGTTCACGCAGTAACGTTGTTCGTATACGTCTTGCTGGGTGTAGGGTGGCAGAGATGGAAATCTTTTAGAGACTAGGTTTTTGTAAATTACTGTAGTACTTTATACATAGTTACTATACGTGCAAAGCTAACTCGACAGTGCCGCGTGAACATATGATAGAAATTATCTTTATAGAGAAATGGTTTAAGCTATTTTCATAATGCTGTTAGGTCTACTTACATATACTAGTATTACTCGTGTGCACCGACCTTTAAAATATTTTTGACAGTGTTATGTATAGATTTAACGATTCGAATATATGTCCATTTAACAAGGCCATGAAACGAACGCCGGGTGCACAAGAATCAACTGGCTTTAGACTAAATAAGAACTGCTAGCCTTAATTTTATTTATAATAAGTGCTAGGATAATAAAACGCTCTTATGAGTTAGAAAATTTATTTGTAGTTTTATTTCGAACACAAATCATAATACCCAAGGGAAAATTGCTAAAGAAAGGTTTTATTTTCCGAATATGTCTACTTAATGCATTCACTGCTACTGCTGTTCTACCTGAAGAGGTCACCCTGTAGAATGTGATTATTCTATGGACGGATGGATGGAAGTTTAAACTGTCGCCATCCAAAAAATGTCTAACATATCTAAATTCCATTATAAACAGGAAATATCTTAGAGGAAACCTTAATAAAATGTCTTATAATAACATCACTGAGGCAACTTTCTATAACATGCATATTTAATATATAACTAGGGATGTTATGGTGCTCCGTAACCGTAACCGAATCCGATAAAAAAGTTTCGGATAGGGAGCAGCTTTTCAGTGCTGGGTTAATTTACGATTCCTTAAGAAATCGACTTTCTGATGATGAAGGCTGCGAAAATATTTTTTATTTAATTTGAACTTTGCTTAGATTTGTTTATTAAAACTATGATTAGTCTTACTAAATGAAAGTGAAGTAACTAAATATAATAAATAATACGAGAAAGCTATGATTGTTATGTTATACTAGATGTGCATTCTAAATTTGATTCTAATTTTAATATTTTCTCTTTATTATCTATAGTATCCAATCCGTATCCGAAATTTCATATCCATAACATCCCTATTAAAAACTACTTTGGAAATCTTTTAATCCACTGCCTCTATATTAAAAGTTGTGTGCTTGATATCGTAAAGCCAGCATATGGGTACGCATTAAACATAGGCAGATTCCTACACTGATTATAAAATAAATAATTCTTTATTTTGGTACTTAATTAAAAGAGTTCAACATTCAAATTAGCCGCGATTCTTCTGCCAACGTATGCCCCGTATAAACTGAAGTATTCAGTGCAAATTGAGCTTAGTGGTGATGAGCACCCGCACGTACTGGTCGTACGCCGTGGCCACGGCGAGCCCCGGCTGGTCGCGGTTCCAGTCCAGCGCGTTGAGCGGCTGCGTGCTCACCGGCATGCGCTGCAGCCGGGTCAGTGACCCCGCTACGCCGAACGCCGCGCCGTCGGAGCTCACGCGGCTCCGCTGTTCCGGATACTCGCTGGGAGTTACGGATCTTTTGTAATGTTATTAAATAAATGCTTTTTACATTCGTAATCCCACGCTAGGGCTCCCCGTATCGTGGTTGCACGAACACAAACGAATACACTTAAAAAAGACAAAGAAAAAAGAACACAAACAAAAAACACACACAAAAAAGACGTTTGAAGTACCCAAAGAAGATTTAAATTCATAATTTAGATATCTGGCTGGCCGGGTATCGAACATCGAACTCTTTACGTGTCAAACCGGCACGCTGACAGCTTTGCTACGCGGAACCATTTGTGGTTGACTCCGGCGACACTACCGCCACTACTATTTCTACCTTGTAACAGCAGTAAGCGCTGTTCTGGATTTAAGGGTTTGGTGAAGGAGAGATACTTGTAGATAAACACGTGTTCTAGAGTTCCGTACCCAGAAGGTGTCAATAGGACTCCCATTGGCAGTATTTCTATGGCCCCATTGTCTGTGTGTTTGTTTGTCAAAAGCTTTATGTTATTGCCTGTATCAGGTAGACTCTGATGAAAGTATACTACTAGAGCCTCTATAACAAATAATTGAAGAAAAATAAAATATTGGTTTAAAATTAATTACAGTTGCCTACTTCCTTCCAATGTTTACGAACTATATGAATATGGTGTGGATATGTTTTGACACTACCAGGATATGTTAGTACCCACGTGAATCGCGATATCGTAATATTTTGTTACGATATCCGGCGATATTTGTATAAGTAAATATGTTATGATTGCCACGGTGGTACAGAATCCGTGGTAGGCGAGACCGACTTGCAGTTGGCTTTTTTGTTGTATTTGAAAAGGTCGGTGGTACAGTGCGCTCCTGTACATTATTTTAAATTGGGATAGCATGTAGAAGTCCAAAAATATAGTAATCAGTTAATTTGATAAATTTTTACAATCGCTTTCTTATACAGTTACCATAAGAGTGTATTTATGGAACTACTTACTATTTCCATAGCGACACCTGACCGTTGCCAGCACATGTTATGAAGAGATCGCGATTTTGTGGAAGGTGGCGAGCAACCCAAATTGTGCCACTCTTGGCACAATTATTGAGCACCTGAAAACAATAATCTATTTGAATAAAACAGCTTAGTAATTTTACAATGAGATTTGAAGGTCGTAGAATTGGCTTAGCGGAGATATCAAGGCAACACCTATTTCTAGTTCATAACTGTTGGTTATAGACATCTATTAACTAATAATTTTCATAAAGAAGACGTTTATCATCACAGTGCATCACACTGACTAAATTGGTGGACTTCGCGCTTCTTATTACATTATGGGAACATTTTCGGAATTTATATCAACACAATAGAGCACACAAGCAAAGTGCGCAAAATAACACATGATCAAATTAAATAATGACCTGGGCAAAGCCTTTCGTGGGGTTTTGCGTCCTGAGGTCGAACACGTGAAACTTCCCTTCCAATGTGGTTGCGACCAGTTTATTCATTGGTATGTCCTTGCGATCAAACTCAACTGAACAAACCTGAAAATAAAAAAAACAAACACATTTTGTTAATATTCAGGTATATCTGTAAAAGTATTGACCCGCTAGGTCTTGATGGCTATGTAACAACGTAATATAGACTTTAGTTTAACACATATTGTTTGTGGCTGACTCTGGTGGCAGTAGAAAGGCAGTAGAGGGCCAGGGGCGTTGAGGGGCACTCAGGAATAGGTTCGCATCAAGCTTCACTTTTTAGCGGGTCGCCAAATTAAAGCAAGGTAACCGATCTATGCTTAAGGCGGGCGTTTCTTACAGCATGACCTTTCGCCTTTTGCTGCTTGCGGCAAATAACCGGCTAAACATTTGCTGATGTCCCTTAGCGGCTCTGATAACTAAATAGCCCACCACAAGAGTCCCAGTGTTTGGGTGCCAAGGCAGACTGATAATGCATCCACAACCACTGTATTACTTCGGTTATCGTATATATCTGCTTGCAACCGTTTTTACATGCCATTGGTGACCACGGGGATCTCCCTGCAACTGGAGCATTGTCAACCGTCTGCTTCAATGCGAATTGGTGAAGTAAGTTAAGATTGGGTAAGTAGCCAACCTGTGTGGGATGTTCTTCAAACCGCCTTTTAAACCTCCAAGGACGACTGCTATCCACCGATAACAACTGGAACTAGAAGCCCAGAAGCTTAAAGTGTCCCCTGAAGCACGGAAGCGCGCTTGACATTTTTCCACTAGTAGTCACCCATCCAACTACTGCCCGCCCCAACGTTGCTTAACCTTGTAGATCAGTTGGGATCTACACCGGGGCTATGCGTGCTTCAAC
>DWJS01000653.1:0-10602 GCA_018248975.1 Codatractus imalena | reverse complement strand
AGCCCGCCTCCACCAGTGATTTTTATAGAGGTTTTCTTCCTCGCAGCCCGAAGGCCCCCGGTCCCCAGATGGGGCTTGAAAGGCGAGTTGATCAAGTGTTCTTATCTATGACTCAAACGATTTTTAGTCTTTGAAGACTATTAATTCTTATTCGTAATCAGTCGGGGTTTGTTTTTTAATTTTTGATTTATTGTTATCAATGTGGTGCAGTTTATCGTAGTTAAAAAATCGAGACGCGTTTCCGGGCGGTCACCATACATGCCTGACACGCAGAGTTCTGCTTTCGATCCTCGGCGAGCCAACAAGTAATCAATTTGTATTTTTGTTCTTTGTCTGTGTGTTTCTGTATCATCTTTGTATGTATCTATGGCACCCACGAGAGAATCCTAGTGTGGGGCAATGATTGTAACTAGCGTCTTTTTAAAATTATACGTGGTTCTTAGTTATACACACTATCAAAAATATATATAAGAATAAATTGTTTTTGGAATTAAAATTTATGTTACGTCGTCGCACGACACTTATGTAACTAACTGAAAATACTTTCTAATAAGTTTCTCTTAACGCGCTCATTCAAAACGAAGCACTAATAAATTTTGGAAACCACTTTAGACAAAATATTCAAATAAGGTTATTTTACACTATTCTGTCGAAACCTTACACCTTAATGACGTTCACCCGAGACAGCCTTGTGATTATCGTTGTAATCTACCGTATTATAATTTTATTCCATTCTATTTATAGAGTAAGTGGGAACAGAGATCGAGCTTCTAGGTTAAATTTTATGATCTTTACCTTTATTACGTTATTGTTCTTCAATGTAAAACTAATGAAGACTCCGTCGAACTTATGAATTATTTTCACGTGCTTTTCGTATCCCTAAAATTGGCCGCATGCGAGTTGAACGCGATCACGAAATGTTCGGTACTACCGTCATTAGATCGAGCAAAAAGACGGCATTGTATAGGCGGCAAGCGCAACATATATTTACCGTCGGACATCGTAACTAGTGATGCTCTAGATATCCGTATGTATTTCCGTTGCTTTTCTTCGCTGGTCTTTTACAGAGTTTTTACCTTAGTAACTTTCAATTGATACGATTAAATACCATATATAGGTGATTAGGTTCAAGAAAAAAACTATTAAATTCCGTTCAGAGAAGTTTATATTTCTTAAATCAAATATTTAGCACCTTTGTATTGCAAACATTTAGGAGTGAGTTACCTTACGAAATGTATAACTAAAAGGTACTAAATCAACTGTCTTCATTAGATCCGTATTCGTATGCCTATCCACGGATATACATTTTAACAATTCGGCACATCACTAATCGTTACAGTTTATTACAATGTCACCCTTCACTAGCACGTGACCGCTATGGTAAAAAAAGGGCATAGATTCTTTCAGGTCACATTTTGTTTTTTTTTTTAAAGGTCTTGTTATGTTTTATTTTTTTATTATTTGTTACAAGGCTGATTATTAGCGTATGATTACATTACCTTATCCTTCTCACACTGAGAGGAGACCCGTGCCCAGCAGTAAACAAAAATAGTTGTTGATTGACATTGCCTTATGTTCAATTAAGTATTTTAGTTATAATATAAATATTTTATACTTATATTGAGAAAATATATTAAGAATGATACGAGAAGAAGTTATATTCTATACTCACTCAGCTAAGCTTCATAATACTACTTCTGACTACTGATAAAGGGTGAACGCTTTGAACATACTCGACCACGCTGCTGAGGGTGATGGACGAGGGTTTTACGGTAGCTATCCAGCAATCGCAACCGGTAATGACGCTCAATGTGTTCTAAGAAGCACTAACGGTCTCCCATCCAACTGCCAGCAGCAGCCGACGTTGCTTAACTTTCCAGAACGGTTACACTTTACATACCAGTGAGAAAAATAAATTTCATCTTCATTTAGAAAATGCCGTTATACTAGAAGCGATTTTACTGGTACTAATTAATTAATATTATCTACTAAAATAGATTACCACAAAAACATGACATCGGTACCCACGTACAAAGAACAACTGAATTTTAATAAAGTTCAACGGACTGCCTTTTTAGTAATTTAGTAACGGATTATTTTAAGTAATGAATGCCGACGTTAGCGTAAGGTGAAATAAAAAACGGTCAAGTGCGAGTCGGATTTGCCTTTAGAGTTCCGCGCCACCATTATTAAGATGAAGCCTCTGTGCGTTTGTGTACGTACATGGCACTCATAACACAGGATATCCTAGTGTGGGTATCCTATGATTGTACAAAGCATCTAGAATAGATAAGAAGCATATAGAAGCGGCAAGCACAACGTATAACTACAACGTACAAATACCGTGCAATATCGTAACAAAATATCACGATTTTACACTTCATGTCGGTATTCACACATTACCGCTATGACATAACAGCCAGTGTTGATTCTTAATTGTAACAAGTTCTATTTAAAAAGCTTCGACTTTACCGTTTATTGTTTTTTTTCTATCTTTATCTATAACGATGATTGGATGGAACCCATCCTGTGCGATTCTGACGCACACTTAGCCGGATTTATATACGTAAAAACTAAAACTAAATAAGTCTTAGAACTCATTCATTACATGTTTTTCCATTTAGATGTCAAACGAACCGTACAATAATATCCAAAACCGCAACACAGACAATTCGCCATGTTGCAGAAAAACAAAAAAGTTTCAAAACGACTACGGAATAAATTGCGCTCTGAAAAATAAGATACGAGAAAATGTTAAAGTATTTGTCATTTGATAAGTAGAAAGTTTTGTAGTGATTGCGTAGTGGCTTGTCATTCGGCGTCTCACAGTATGGGTCCGGGTTGAATCCAAGGCACCTCTATTGTTCGAAGTTGCGTGTATTATGAATTAATGATCACTTGCTTAATAGTGAAGGAAAATATCATGATGAAACATACATGCCTGCAAAATGTTCGCAGATCTATACAAAATCAACGAACCGGTACTTGGTCAGCGTGGTGGACTAAGCCTGACGACCTGAGGGATGAGGGATGACCCTCCAAACTTGTCGGAGACTTGTGCCGAGAAGTGGAACAGCATAGGTTTAAAGAACTGACCTGTTGGTCTAACGGTTAGTGATAATTGCTTAGCCGGTTTGTTCTCAGTCTTCGATTCCCATTCAGGACAAATATTTGAGTGATCTCATCACTCAAATATTTGTCCTGAATGGGAATGAATGTTTCTGCTGTGTTTGGGTGTAAAATAACGATTATGTATATATTTGCAAATATATATTTATGTTTATCAGTCGTCTAGTTACCATAGACAGGGTCTGTCTAGTTTGAAGATGGCCGTGTGTGAGCATGATAATAAATAGAAAGTACACAGTAGAAATAGAAATCACAACACCTTTGGCGCAACTCATCAACAGATTTGAAGGGGAACTCTTTTTGGAACTTTTTGTTAAAGAACTGATTTTGGTTTTTTTTTTAAAGAGACCCAAGTCATAGAATCCGGGAAATATGATCCGGGAATACCCCAGCATGAAGTTCATTCCACATCACGCTCATGCGATAGAAATCAGCGCAAAAATCCATCTGTCCATGGCACCACACCATTGTGTGGAGCATTAAATATGAATACCTTAAAACTTATGCCCCACTTGTCAATCTCACTTGCTCGTAGTGCATCCTGCTGTAAACGAGACTTTCCCAATTGATCTATATATGATATGAATATTGATATTGGCGATATAACCATCAGAAATCCACTGGACATTTCGCGCACTATAAGACCCACTAATTACACAGTTAACCTCACTGTCAAATCAAGATCTCATAGAGGAGAATCGCTACGTGAAAAGATTTATTTTAAAAAATGAGGCTAATAGGACCACGAGTCTAGTTGCGGAATGAAATCTCATCCTTGGAAGAGCGGTGCGACGAAGGCGGGGTGACAGTTACCAGGTCAAACGTCAGGAACAGGTTTCCTGTCCGCAACACGTACACAAAAGACACGTCAAAGCGAATTAACTCCGAAAACTTGATAGACACCGAAGACGACTCAAAGGGCACCCTTAATTTGAATTTTCCACCCATCGGTCCAACCCCTATCAATGTTCGCAATCACTGGCCCTTAGAGGCGTTAGACAAACTTTGATGTAGTGATAGAAACCTACGAATACTGGTATATGAAGAAATTATAGGGATTATAGAAATTATAAGGGGATAGTGTTGTCACCACCACCTAGGCTGGGTCCAGATTCGATCCTATGTCATGCAAATCCAAAATTGAGACGAAAAATATACACAGATACCTATTTTATGTTAATATGTATATTATTAGTGTGTATGTACTTGTATTTTTCCAACCCTTTTTCTTTAAATTTGCTTTGAAACATTTTATAACTTCCTTGATTTGCTTTATTGTTTTGAATTTTCCAGTTACATGATATTGGCGACTTTTAATATTTTTAATTTAATCATCGGATTTATTTTATATGTAATGGGATACTCACGATACGCTATACTTATTGCAAATATTTCGACCCAGTTACATGGATCTTGGTCGTGATCGTGGCAGTTTCGCCGTGAAACTGCGGTAGCGGGGAGAAACTGTAATTTAAAATCATATAATGATACTAAACTGTTTTGAACTGTACGTATATATATATGTACGTATGTATGTTCCTAGATATAAAATTGACAAATCAATAAAGATTATTGTCAAATTGCGACCACTGGGCGAAGACTAGTATTAAATAAACGGACAAGTTCAGAGCGAGCGTTGTTTTCTTATTCAAAATTATTCAGTTGATTTTAAACAGTATTCAACTGCCTCTTGATTTTAAACAGTAAAGTGTCATCCACGAAATAAAATAATACAATCGCTTTATTACCTATATAGTTACAGAAATCATTGATATTAATTAAGAACAGGAATGGTCTCAGAATATGTCCCTGTAGAACCTCCATTGTAACCGAAGCGAAGAGCTTTGTCATTTATATCAGCCTTCTCAATTCTATTGTTAAAAAATTAGTTATTTCTAATACACTACTAGTAGTAATTTACTTAAATACCCTATTTCTGATCAATTAGTTATTTAATTTAGTGGGGATTTAATTTATTAACAACTGTCATGATATTTGCGATGGGCACGATCGAAAGCCTTAAATTACTTAATGACCTACGCTTATAGTAAAAAAATCAACGGTTTATTTAAAACATTTTTAAAATTATGTACTTATATAATCGTAGTAATCCAGTTTCAGCGCTAGGTATGTTTTAAATGATTGCAATAATTCTAATCATAGTTGATCAGGATTCAGTTGCCATGTTACTGGTTGAAAACAACTGACGATCTTTAACATATTTTAATAATTACTGTAATGTATAATAATTACTAGTATAAGTAATAATTACTTTAATATTACCTTCTGAATGTTGTAAACTTATTCAGACACTTATTTCCTTGATATTGAAAACAGCGTTAGTTCAAAAATAGTACCTCTAGCATAGGAAATCGCAGTTCACCACTAACCTGACTCTCCGACTCTCAGGGCAGCGAAGTCATTTGCAATTATCAAGATTAGAGAAAAACGAATTATAGATTACGAATAATTCATAGTTACTGTACGTTTTAATGAAATATACGAAATTCTCAACCGCATGGAATTAATATGTTCACTTGATTTTACCGTTTTAAGATATTTGTTCAATATTCCAATGCATTAGGATATTTTTAGTATGCTGGAAACACCAAAACATAGGAAGGAATGTTATGCTTTGAAACTTCGTATCTGAATATAGATAACATATGAATTATATTTTTTCGAGTTTACCGGTTTTTATCGGTTCATCGGTTTTACCGGTTCTATTGTACCGGTTTCACTTAAGGATAAAACTTTATTTAGGAATTGTATAAGGGAAATATAAATAATAGGAAGTTAACAATCGTCCGAAATTATTTGATTTTTTTATCCAATCACGCTACTAAATCTAACAGTTTTGGTTATGATTTCGGAGCTTCATAGCAACCCTGGTGTAATATATTAAAATTGTATGGATCAAAGCATATATTGCTTCTACCACAACATCGTCTTGGTACAATACAACATCTTATGTATAATAAATAATTATTAAGAATATTTTAACTTACAGTCGTTGTAGCCTTTTAAATGTTAAGTAGGTAATTACGTATGTACTTGGTAATTGCAAAGATAGGACAAAATGATCAAACCTAAACTTATACTTACTTAAAAGAGTTATTGAAATTAATCTAAATATAGAGTAACATGTATATGTACTTCATTAACGTATTTTAAATGTCATTGTAAGTAAATTATATTGTATTCGTTTTAATTATATGTATGTATGAATAATAACTCGAGCCATTCATTTGAACAGCTGAACTACAAACCCAAGAAGTTCCACAAACAACGATCTTCGCTTTCGTAACATCCAAATAAAGGTTTTAACTCAAAACAAAACTTCGAACAAAACTTCAAAACCACAAACGCACTCACTAACAGTCGAATACACTTTTTGCACACGAAAAATCGCAATTAGAATTCAGAATTGACCTTGAACTTGCAACTGTTTTTTTTTGTTTTTTCGTTTTAAAACAAACGGTTCGAGAAACACGCGGATTTCCCGCGTAAACGTGAACGCGACGCGTGCACTCCCACGGACACCAAGGCAAAGACTGACGAGTGACGATTGAACTTGTGAGTTGAAGTTGGACAGACACAACGAATGATTCGGCGAGAATTAACGTTCGGAAATTCATAATAAACGATATGTTGTACCGAGCGTAATTTGTGACCGGTTTCTGATAAACCCGTCAAAATGCGACCAAAAATAACTTTTAATACGTACCTATAGAATACGCTGTTTATTTATGTAATCTTTAGTACAAATTTCAAGGCTTTGTGGATAACAAGTGAGTATGAACCCAATATAAGTACTTACTTATTTACTTTAAATAATATTATTTGCTGATTATTGCAAAACCATTCAGCTTCTGTATTAATCGTTATTACTACCAACATACATTAAAAATTTGTATATATGTGCGTATTTCCTACTTACTTAATAAAACTTTTTTATTTAAACTTAGATAAAAACAGGATCGCTAGTGGCCAGCATTGCCTATGAGCATTAAAACTATCTAATACTGTTATATTGTCTGCTTTGAAGAACTTATCACACGCTCTTTGAAGTACCGTACTAAAACACTTCGAAAATTAAAATGTTTGAATAAAAGGACAATACCTTGACAGGTAGCACCCTCCGATATAAAAGGGTTGATTTTGTTTATCGACTATGTGGGCACCACCGCCACACCTTTAACGTACTCGTTATAATACTAGTGTTAAGACCTACTGTATTCTACTTTGAAGGTGTGGTAGAGGAGAGACACTTGTACGGGCATTGCAACATCCTCAGAGGTGACGTATGTGCAGCCGAATCAATTAGGTCTTTAATCTTATTTGGGGTTATAGGTGAAATTGAACTCATCTGCACGTGGTGCACCCTGCTGTAACGAGGGTCTGACGACCGATTGATGGCGGTATACCCATTACAATTCATGCTCAACTACTAACACAATTTGGGATACATTGTGGAGCCGCTCTGTAGCCAATCGCAGTGCCACACTTCGTATATACCCGCGTGGTTTTTAATCATAACTCCAATTGTGAAATCCATAATCTCCCAGCTCAATTTAATCTCAATTATGATAGAATTCAATTAAATGAAAAAAACCAGTGCGGTAGCTCACTAGCTAATCTATTATAAGACATATGGATCCTATTGTTAATCAAATGAAACGAAACTAGTCTAGAAATCGTGTAGAATAGTCTAGAATCCGGTTACATATCTAAATTTTAAATGAAATGTTCAATTTTCTAAAGAAAGGCAAATGCTATAAAAAACCAAATCGTATACGAGCTGGCAAAGCCTGAAATACGCTGACAAAGAAAGGGTTTTGTGCTACTGATCTGGGCTGAAAATGTTTGCTTAAGTATTTTTGCAGGCGGATTTATAACCGAGAACGGACTAAAGGCCGATGAAAGAAATCGTTATGTACGTTCGAAGCTTACTTCTGTTGGTACATAAGAGAACCTTTATAAAGCCTTCCTGAAGACTAAGCAATGCAGTCTAAGCATTTTTGATCTTATCATCCGATTTAAAAAGGGTGAAGGTTCAAATGACGACCCTCGAAATATAAGTGATGAATATCTGGGTCTGGGTGTTTGTTATCGTCTTTGTGTGCGTACATGGTACCCACACAGGGAATCCGAGTGTGCATAGGTGGCTATGATTGTAGAAAGCGTCTGTTTAAATCAGGTTGAAAAGGGTTTCAACGACTACGATAACTACGATACCGTTTGGAGTACCTACAATACTTATCACGTTTTAACACGTTTATTCCACACAGTTAACTCATTACTAATTCAAATTAACGCGTTTTAATTTACACCTGACTCGTAAATGGAAGTTGCATTTAAATTCATTAGAGCAATGTTTAAATAAGTGTCATTGTTTTGTACGTATCACGAATGCACAAACCTAAGTATTTGTGTGTATCATTACGACATGACGCCTAAGTTTTATATTTTTTTTAATTTTATTTTTATTTATTGGCACACCAACAGTATAACAAGCAATACATTACAGAAAACTTATTTCTATATAAATAATAAGGTAGTTTGCCAACTAAAGGTCCGTACATCACTGTCCATAAATCGACATATTTTTAATTAATAAAGCATTTAAATAAATTACAAAATGGACGAAAATAATAAATTAACAAACAATTAAATTAATTGCAAAGTTTGATGTTTAAAAGAAATAAAATAATGTTTGATGTATCACCTCTAGCATCCACTGCAGCACCAATATTTTATCGTCAAAATACACATTATTTATGTAACTCACGGAATCCTAATCCCATTTTGAGATTATCAAGATGATGATGCTCAAAAGGATGACGAGTTAAAGAGACATTATATATTGACATAATAGTAATAATGTCTTCAATCATCTATAAGCCATATAGTCTTATAAAGCTACATGTGGAAAGAGTGCTTACAGGAGGAATTTCAACTAAGATGTAGCAAAGCATCTGAAGCCGAACTCAAGATCTCAATCCTGTCTTGGGTTATCAACAGGTGTTTATAGGCTGGATTAGCCAGTTACCATCAGGTGGACTACATGCTCGTTTGCCACTAAGCTAGGCTTGCCTTAAAAAGCGAATATATCTATACGCAAAAAAAATTGAAGCGTCTGTTTGTAATTCGAAATTAACAGGTTTTCACTAAAGGCATATGAAAGTATATATGCCTATGCGATACTTAAATAAAAATTTAAAAAAAAGTGTTATCTGTCTGATTGTTCCGGCTAATCTCTGAAACGACTAGACCGATTTTAACTGGACTTTCACTGGCATATAGCTGATATTATAAGGAGTAATTTAGGCTGCTTGTTTGTTGCAAATATAAATTCTACCACAGCAACTCGTGGCCGAGTCGTCTAGTATTTTATAAATCCCTATATTTTGGGGTACAACCCTAAACGAGGGAAGATTCATATAAATAAAATGAATATCAGTCTCCTATTATAAGCACATAGCAAATACTTATTTACAACATTATAAAACTCATAAACATTTTTTCTGTACGTTTCTCGGGATTAATATTGATAACGGGAAAGGCAATTAATTTTAAGGAGCCACGTAGGCAGATACTTTTTACCCTCAATGTATTAAATAAATTTAATATGTAGGTAAGGTAAGTAGTGCATTTAATAAATAAATATTCCCCACCTTTACCGTCCCCAATATACATATGATATACATGTATTTGGTGTTTATTTTAATTCTTTCCTTTTATACATGTTTATTATCTTTAATTTTAATCTTTGCACCTACATACTTCGTATAATTGTTTCTGTATAAGATCGTCTAGCGAAAGGTTTCTTTCTTTCTTTTTTTCTAGTCGTATTCGTATTCGTGTTCGTATTCGCATTCTTATTTGCATTCGTATTCGCATACGTATTACTATTCGTATTCGTATTCGTTTATATCAAAAACAGCTGCACTTATCATCAGCGAATGTACAAAATATGACCAATCAGCTACTGACCTAGGGTTAAAAGTGTTAACAAATTATTACACCGTTAATATTGTATGTAGATTCTAGCGGCTCTTAAATCATTTTGACCATTAATTAATTGGGGCTGATATTCTTGGCATCGCCAACTGTTTATATCACTGAGCTAGGTACAACTGTCGTATGTGATTTTATACGATATTTTTTCTATGGACTGTATGCCTGGACTGGACTGGGCTTGGACCTGGACTTTGATATTACATTTAAAGTAAGAAATGGTAAATTGAATGTTATTAAATGTGCATTTATTTAAAAAAGATTCAGGCTTGAACGCCTTTAGGAGCTCGCTTCAAAAAACCCGGTAAAGCTGTCAAGGCCACTATGGCCAACAGTAACTACACAATTCGAAAAAAAAAAAAAACCGATGCGGGTATTCAGCTTTTACGATATATTTTCGACTGCTGGGAACATTCACACGATGCTATTGGTGTTCTCTGTGATTTAACAAAA